>QGMK01000764.1:0-17594 GCA_007825345.1 Lachnellula suecica
GGAGCGTACTTCTATCTCGAGGAAATTCTCGGGCGGGCCATAGATCTCTTCGAAGCTCTGCTGGCGCGAATCGGGCATTGCCTGCATGATTGCGGTTGTAGTATTCGAGGGGCGCGCAACTATGTGCTTGCTCTGAGGCTCTTCGCAGCTCTTCCGGAAACAGTCGGTGATGTGCGCTTCTAAACAATATCTGATGGTCGCGTGTCGAAGTAGAATGTTATGTTTCTGGGATTTCGAGAAGCTGCGGTTGCAGTTGGAAATACGAGGAAGAAGCAACTTCCTGGTCCCACTTCTGGAAGGGAAGGCGGGGCATCACATTCGTCAACAAGAGATCACGTGAGGCGGATAGCTGCATAGGCAGGGTTCCCCTCCCCTTTACATCATCTCCTTTTGATTGTTTGTGTGACTCGGAGTAAATATCAGGCTGTGAATACCGTGTTGTTTGTTTGTATGCCTCTTGTACTCTTTCCCTTTTTATCCTATTGAGATAATCTGGTCATTTCTGCTCAAGTGACAGCAACCTTATATTGACCCTCTAACGCGGGCCATCGATCTTCTTGTACCTCGTATTTATTTCTGCCACCGTCTGGTGCTCGCGTGCTATTCACTTTCCATCATGCCTCAATGGACAAGAGTTTTCCTTTGGACTGGACCCCTCGTGAGCATGCTAGAGCTCCATCTGCTGCCTCCATTCTAATCTTGTCAGTTGCTACTTCTGTTGACAGCTATTGCGGGGTTAGTAGCTCCGTGCTCGTACTGCTGAGAGCTTGTGCTGACTTCAAACAGCTATGCCTATTCCCAAATCCGATACCTCTCCCTCCCCATCCCCCAAGCCCTCGCCCTCTTCACAGTAGTCCTCCCCATCATCACTGGCATCTCGACGCAAGGCGTATCCGGCCTGATCCAGCGATCCTCGAAGAGTGAACAATACCAGCTCACCATCCCCCTTCTTGCTGTTCTTGGCTTCCAGTAAGGATAACCCAACTTTCATTTACTCCTTGCTACTTATTCGAAGAAGGCCCTCCCTACCCAAGCATCAAGCATTCAACTTTCCCAAGCTAACTCCCATCACCCACCAGACTCATGTACGAAACCATAATCGCCACCCTCGCCCTAACAAAAATCATCCCACCCTCAGCCCTATCCTGCGACCTAAACAGCAAATGGCAGTCCCTCTTCCAAACCAAAAACATCCGCGCCATCAGCGCCATCCAAGACTCACTCCAGTGCTGCGGCTTCAATAGCGTTAAAGATCGATCCTTCCCTTTTGGGCAGCCTTCGACTTGTGCTAAGGATTATGGGAGGAGTCAGAGCTGTGCTGGGAAGTGGAGGAGGGCGGAGCAGGTTAATGCTGGGTTGTTGCTGCTTGTTGCTGTTGTGGTGTTTATGCTAAAGGTATGTTGCGAAATCCAGAGAGACGAGTGCGAGGGGACTGATGGTGTGGTAGTTGGGCTCGGTTCTTACGCTTCTTACGAGTGCTTCGTGGACACATTCACGGAGTAGGCCTTCATTTAAGCGGATAGGAGATTCTTCCGGCGACAATGAGGAAGAAGAGCATAACTCCTCGACGGCAAGATTACTTGAGAGTGGTGATGTTGCCGAACCATACCGCGATGACCCAGAAGCTACTGGGGCGGCGTCGAATGGGAATGAGGATCATAGTCCGGCGGTCCTGCCTTCTGCTTTGGGAGAAGCTCGTAATGAATGGGCGGATGATGAGCAAAGTGGTAGGAATTCTTGATTCGTTGCCGAGGTTCATGCTGAGGTTTGGTGCTGGAATGGAGTTGAGCGGTTTCTGGGAATTTCATCGTTGGTGAAGTCTATTCTTATGTGTTTCCTGTTGCTTTAGCGGTATCTGAAAAGTTGCAACTCGTAATATTGCGGGAGTCTGTTTCATGCATTCTTTATTGAGTAGGGCTGGCGGACCTAATAATTTTGCTTTCTATGTGTGTTCTTCTCCGAAGTTTATAATATCAAAGTCAGCAGCCTCGATTACTTCCATCAAATCATCAATGTCCTTATACAAACCCGCTTTTCCACACTGTTGTTGAATATTTCTCATCCAAACTAGCTCAGAGTACCCATCCCAAGTCAAACTGAGGTGATGCAAGCAGCAGATAAGCTCATGGGGTATGGTCTGAAAAAAATGCTTAAACTTTTTGGTTGATAGGGGTCTGAATAATGAGGGGCTATGTTGTCTGGGTATCCACAACAGGACGCTGAGTTGGAGACAGATGTCGAAGCGCGCAATTGTGGTGGGTATTTGGAATGTTAGGATGGGGACAGAGAGAGAACGCATCCCAGCTTGAGGTTATTTGAGAAAGTTCTTGCTAGGGGTTTTTTTTTGATGAGTGGGGGCTCCTGCCAATGTTTTCTGTACGTCCTTTCCCCTTCCCAGTCATTCTCGCCTCTCAACTCAAGCCCCGGAGACTCAACATTATCATCTTTACAACATGGCCTCAGTCCTCGGCCTCATCGACGCCGGCATTGTCTTGTCGGTAGTGCGCAAGAATCTGATCGCCAGAGCTCGAAGACGTGCGGAAGCAAGAGCTTATCAAGAAAATCCGGCGAAAGGTAAACTCACCGCTTAAATCAAATCGAACCAACGCTGGTGCTAACTGACCCTCCAGCTTCACTAGTTGATCTCTACAAACTGCCACTGGAGCTTCGAAGAATAATCTACTAAAACGCCTTGGACTCCGATGCGCCCTTTATGCCGATCAGAAAGTCACAGAATAATCTTGGTTTGCTCGGAGTGTCTCAGTCGGTCAGAATTGACGCGAGACCTGGTGGACCAATCTTCTACCGCCAAAACACCTTCTCAATCCATATCAAGCGCGACACACGAAAGAACACACAAAATACTTCCACCAGGCGTCTTGCAGGTTTCATTATCCAGATCGAGCGCCGAGTGGTCAGTACCAGATGCACATGCAGATATCCACTCAAACTGAATCCGTACGTGCCTCCGGACCATTTATTAGCGGAAGTGCGGAACTGGCAGCTCTTTCTTTGGCCTCCCTGCGTCGAGCTCGCAATCATGGAGTTTGACATTGATCCTGCGGAACATCAAGCCTTCGCCGCACCCCAGCCTCAGACCTTCTATCGTTTGTTCGATTCGATGAATCAGGCGTTTAGCATTATGCTACAGTCCCCGCGAGCAATCGCAAGCCTACGCTTTTATTTCAGAGGCTGGAATTTTGGTCTGGTTCAGCAGATAAAGTTTTGTGGAAGCTGCTACACTTGCAAAACATCGGTAGCGCTGAAATCGTGGTCGAGGGGTGGAATTCATGGGTGAGGAGATGGAAATTGCACCATCAGTCTGTTGCTGCCATTATATGGGCTATAACTGGCCCCTTCGACCCGCAAGTACTGAACGACGATGGGTGGAGCTATTTCATTCATTACTAACTCGTAGACAATGCAGAAATTGACCACGGAATAAGCTTCACTGTGAGTGAGACATTTAAAAGTGCCCAAAAGTAGCTATTGCGTTATAATTCCGATACATTGCTTGGCAAGGCGACATCAGTCTGATACACGCCAAGAATACTACAGTACTGTAGCGGCGTGGCTCCATAAACTTGCTACATTCATATCACAACATGTGACACATCAAGTGATTTTCCTGACTTAAGAATCTCTCACTACTAGTCGCACTTTCAAAACAGCCCAAATTTGACGTTTCTCTGACAAAATAATAGACTGAAATCAGTTTCAGGCGTCATTATTCAAGTAGTCTGTACGGTGGTAATTGCCCGGTGCTCTAGAGCATGCAGCGAGGCTCAGTGTACTGATTACCCTGGACTCAGGCCTCACATCCTTTCGCTAGTTGCGATTTTCCTGCCGGAAGTGTCGATTTTAAGGCTTTTGAAAGTGCCACTGGAAGTGGGACATTTTCAATACCCAGAAATCCATTCAGTTGCTGTAATTTTTGACACGACAAGAGAAGGAGAGCGGCACGCCGCGAGCCATACCGCATGCTCTCAAAATACCTGAACAGCCCGCCAATCTAACCAAATATCACATCCCAGGTACCCAAAAAACCTTGGTAACTTCAATGAAGGTTCTGATTATGGAGTTAGTAGTTTCCTAAGACATATTGCGGAGTTAACTTAGGACGGCATCCCAGTTAGTCATATAAGTCTTGATGTCCGACATGAAGGCACACATGGCTATTCCCACCACCCCGAACGCAATGGTTGTATACCACTAGCCAAAATTAACTTCTGTTCTGAGGTCTTAAAAAGCGCAAGGGGCGCTTACCACAAGCGACGAGCTGTCAGCATATGCCCATCTCACCGCCACCGCAGACGCCTCAAGAACGCTGGTTGTAACACCTTGAATCTTCTCAGCATCCGTAGCTCCTCCCGTTCCAAGAAGAGCCGTCGCGAAACTCATCACTTCAGTCATTGGCAGACCTGCAGTGACTGCGGCTCTGGCCACGTAGTTTGGTAGCTTGGTCTTGATGTTCTCATTGAAGATGTTGAAGTAAATAACCGTTCCCACACAGAGTGCCCAATCAGTTCGTTCTTCAGTAGGACCCTCCAGCATCAGTCAGTCAGCTAGAAGAAATACTTTGATCAGTCAGTCAGTAAGTAAAATGTCGATCAGCGTGCTGATCAGTAGACCGATTATATTATTTTCTGGATTTTGGAGTTATTTGCTTATTTTTAGAGGTAATCTGCGCCAAAATTTGACCAAATTCCCTGCTCATGCGGTTAGCCACCATTGCCGCTCTGCTCAGGCGTTAGTCACCCTCGCCTCACCCTCCAGTCAGGTTGCTCATCACATTCCTGCTCTCCCTTCTATTAACCAATCATAATTTCTTTATAGTTCGGCTCTACCGTGCACAAGTTGGCAACTCTACACGACTATGTTCAGAGAGCGTCTAAGTCGGCTCTTGGGGAGCCCAAACAGCAACCTTCCCAAAATCTTAACCAACGTCGTTTCCAGCGCGACTGGTCACCATCACTACCTTTCTTAGGTACTACTCGCCCTCGCCTCACCCTCTGATCATATTGCCTAGTAAATCCCTGCTCCCCTTCTCAGTGACTAATAATCTGCTTATTATTCGGTTCCGCCACATAAAATTACTAACTCTAGACAATTTTGTTTAAGTGACCAAAGTTAGCTCGCAGGGGGCTTAAATAGGACCTCCCTAAGAAATGTATACTTTGCAAGCCTGAAACCAGAACTGTGTTGTAGTATGCCTGACAGCCTGAGGCTATACCACTGCTTAGCACTTGACTCCTACACGTCTCACTTATAAATCCTGTATTGGGTCTAGTTGCCCTTGTAGTTCATTCTGTACAGTTGACAATATACTTTATTCGCCCTAATTGAGTTCTCCGTACGATCCCGAAGATCCTGTTGCTTATATTGATGATACTACTCATCCGATTGGTTGGATATCGTGAAATCCAACAAACTGTCACACTAGCCGATCCAGTACCTTCCTGATTGGGCTTGGCGTATGTCAGGCCAGGCCACAGGTCGCCCTCTTGTACAGCCACTGTCGCAAAATCAAACCCCATTGCCCTTTTTCGACGACGTTCCTGCATCATTCCAACCCCACGGTAGGAACACAATCGCCAGAACAGATTCCCATCAATATCATTCCCGAAGTTATATCACCTATCTACTCTCGCGTTTAGTCAAAGACCTTATCATGGATCATGACCCCAAGCCAACGTCGGAAGGGAGGGAAAAGCTTACGGCTCAAGAAGACGTACTTTCTGCGAAGCCTCGTGGAAAGCCTATGCCCATAAAGCAGACACTCAAAGACAAAGTCATAGCAAGCCAAGGCGTTGAGCATAGCAGAGATAATGTGCAAGGGACATTGAAGGAAGAGAAAAAGGAACGCAGCAGCATCAGCGGACCTGAAGACATCTACCCCACCATACTTCCCCGCTTCCGCTACTCGTCAGGGTCATACAACAAAGAGGTTGTTCAGGTTCAGGCCATTCTTTGCAAAGACTGTGCAAAGATCGACCTCGATGCGTTATTAAAACGGCCGCACAAAACGGTTGCTGGCCAGACAGTGAAGAAAATGCTGGGACCTGCTCGGAATTTGAAGGCCAGGTCTTGCGCTCTTTGCCACTTGGTATATTCAAGTCTAGGTCCACACTGCGAGAAAGATAGTGGATTGATACCACTCAGGACATTCTCATCCACGCGGATGAGAGACAAGACCTGGAGCTCGATTGATACCAACCTGATGCAAGCTCATCATACTTGCAAATATATTGTGTCCCAGACTGAGGGGTTGAATGGTCCAATTCGGATAGTCAAGGACCAGATTAAAGATTACGAGATCTTCAAGGATTGGATCAATTTGTGTCAAGCTTATCATACCAAAGTTTGCAAGGCTGAGAGATCGAATTCGGTTCCATTTCAAAAGTTGATTGATTGCGAAACGCGTACAATCATTCCCGCCTCAAACCATCCCTACGTGGCGCTGAGCTATGTGTGGGGACTCGGCTCTGAGACCTACCCGTTCGCTGAGACCCTGCCTCTAAATCTACCAAATACGATTGAGGATACCATTAGTGTTACACTTAAGCTTGGGTTTCGATATCTTTGGATCGACCGCTATTGTATCAACCAACAATCGAAAGAAGAAAAAAATGCACAATTCCCAGTGATGGATATCATTTACCAAAATGCTGAAGTCACGGTTATAGCGGCCGCTGGAAGTGACCCTAGCTATGGTCTCCCCGGTGTTGGTAATCGAAAGAGAGAGGAGTATGCAAGATCCATGTGCAGTAAAGTTGGTGAACATTTCTTGATCACAACAGAGGGTGTCTATCCTCCGTTATCTGTTTCAAATTCTAAATGGAAGACCAGAGCTTGGACTTATCAGGAAGCAATACTTTCTAGAAGACGTTTAGTATTTGCAGATGAAGAAGTCTATTTTGAGTGCTATGGAATGCATTGCTCTGAATCACACAACTTTCCTTTATTGGATATGCACAGAGAAGATATGCAAGGTTTCAAACATACTTTCTGTCAGGACCAGGAAGTTGGGATGTTCCCTAAAAGTGTCGGGACATCTAACTTAGCTATTCTTCACCGAATTGGGGAGTACTCGAAGTTGGACCTGACATATCCCGAAGATATTTTGAAAGGAATTTCTGGAATATTGAACAACTTTCAAAGAGGGCGTCTCGGTACTCGTCACTATGCTGGCATACCGATCCTGCCTAGAGGTCCCAGGAAGACCCAATCGGAGGTTACTGAATGGACGCCGACTATGGGATTTCTGTTATCCCTTTTGTGGAGTATAGAAAGTCCATCAGAAAGACGGACTAGCGGTGACGGTGCTGAGTTTCCCAGTTGGTCCTGGACCGGGTGGTATGGCCCTGTTGAGTGGCAGAAAGCAGTCCATTGGTTGCCTTCGTTCAAAATCGACCCCGATGTTCAACTAAATGTGGAGCTCATGGACGAGCGGGCCATGAAACTGGAAGAATATCAAAATCTGGATATAAAAGATACCAGCCAGTCTCAGCCGTCAACTTTCATACGCCTTTCGGCATGGACTGTGTGCGTTTATCACCCTAGATCTGGTCGGGAAAAGAACATATATGTTGGCAAAATTGATATAGAAGACGGTGGATATATAGAATGGGAGTTTCATTCTATATCTAAGGTTCCGTTACAGCCCGACGAAGTGTGTACCGGGGTTATTTTAGGTCGCAAATTATCCGACTACAGTGAAACAAGTGAGCCTGTTCTATTGGTTTTAAAAAGACTAGGCGACAAGCTGGAACGAATTGGTTTTGGTGACCTCATTTTTTTTTCGGTATATACTAAAGAGGGTATTTATCGGGAACTTCAACAACAAGACCAAAAGGGGTATTTTATTAATACTATCCCGAAACTACCGGAAATAGTCAAGTCTTGGAAAGAGGTTCGAATTGGGTAGCCTTGTTGATCAAGCCTCCTGTACTAAGCAGAATAGACAGTAGTCAATTGTTTGAGAATGAAAGCCGTATTCAAAATGTTTCCGACTTTCAGCCACTTGCCTTATGCTAGAGCCGCATTTACCGCCGCATTTTGGATCCGCAATCCTCCAATCTCAGCCAAAGGGTTCGATTACGCAATGAGGGCCCTGATTCAGCCCCCTTGGATCCAAGTGTGGGGAGTCAGATTTGGATTCCTTCAATTCTAAATTAGGCTGAGGCTGGCCCGTCCGTTTTACTAGCGCTTCTCAGCGTCTAGGGAGCCGAATCTTGCTCCATTCCCAATGCCAGCGCCTTGGGACCCAATTCAGCCCCACAAGCACGATCTCCCAGCTTACTTCGAAACTAATTTTAGATTCGGAGTACTACAATTACGACTACGTCGGGCTAAAACAAGACACCTCTCTCCTAGCACTACGTCGCTCATAATTCGCGCCACTCTAAGAAACCATGCGGCGTCGCGGGGTAAGTTCTAAACCTCATCCTATATTCGAAATACTTTCCCCGGATCGGCCCTCATCTACTTACTTGAAGAGCAAGAGCGTAAGGAGGCTCCATATATCCGGTACTACTAGCTTCCAACCTAGCCAGAATGCAAAGAAAGGCTGGGTTATCCGAGGGCTTTCGGCACATACTAAGCATGCTAGCCACAATTTTAGCTTTGTGCGGGAGAAATACCGACCCAATCATCCCGGTTCCATTTCAACTATTTGATGTGTGTTCTGCGAGCATGGTACACACTTGAAATGAGGTGTTAGGAAAAACTGTCACTTGACTTTTGGTGGGAAAGGGGCTCGCTTAGCCTGTGTCACTTTCGCAACAATTACTCTCACCAATACTACAAAAGTTTGATGCAACATTTTCATATTCCAAGAACTTTTATGCCAATAGACTTATGCAAAACAGGAACCCCAAAGCTTGGAAATTGAACATTTACACAACTACTTGAAAAGGTTGCAACCTGCCCACAAGCGCCGACGAGTATCAAGTGGCACCTGGGGCCTGATTGCGCGGCCTGAATTGCAGCTTCAAAGCAGCAAGTCCAACAGTGAAGTGGTCTTTAGACTCATCGAGAAGCTTTTTGCCGTTTTCTCCAGGAGCAAAAGATATGTCAAAAGCCGTGACGAGCTTGGCCGCGACGGTTCGAAGCTCCATCAACGCTAAATTCTTCCCGATACAACCGTATCGACCAGCCGAGAAGGGCGCAAAGGCATTCTTATGACGAATCATCTCAGGTTTGCTGTACCACCTCTCAGGAACAAAATCGTGCGGGCGCTCCCACGCTTTTTCGGCTGCACGTCATGTTAGTTACCTCAATCCACGGCATGGAACAGCACACTACTTACATCTCCCTATTGTAAATTGGGGAATGGACACAATGGTGTCCCCAGGCACTCTCGTATTTCCTATCATGATACCTTCAGGTGGCGTTTGGCGAGAGACACCAGATATGAGAGGAGGATGCAACCTCAACGTCTCGTTAATCATTCCATTGAGATATTTTGCATTTCCAAGTTCTTTGGCGTCGAAGTCCCCATTCTTTTGTTTTAACGAAGCCATTTCTTGTCTCAACTTGTCAACATGGGAATGATTTTCTGCAACATGGTAGAACAAATAGGTCAGTGCAGCTGCCGTCGTGTCGCTACCGGCAACAATAACGAGGCGAGAGTCTCCAACAAGCCACATGTGGTTTTGGTATGCGTCGGTTGACATCGGCTCTGCATCTAGTAGCCAAGACATGATATCTTTCTCTTTCATATCCATCTGTATCGGCAGTCAGCGGTTTTTCCGGAAGATGAAGATGGAGAAAAGGTACCTTCTTTCGATTCATAGCCTGCTCTTCACAAAAAGCTACAAACTTCTGATAGCCAGCAGAGAGTCCTGGAAGTTTTGTCAGCAATATCATGAGCCAAGGCATTGGTGAGACCATGCCCCCCGGCCTGATCCCCTCTTGCAGCAGTTTGATAGCGTAGTGTCTTTCGCCCGTCTTGAGCATATCGAAAGACTTTCCGAAGGCAAGCTCTCCCATAACATCGAAGCTGTAGTAGTTGAACCAAAGGCTTGCATTTATTGGCTTCCCACGGAATGACGCGATCTGACGGACGAGGTCGTTCCCGTAGCTTTGTACTCGTGACTCTTAGCCGTCGGAGCCGTTCGATGCATTAGCCGTCATTTTTCCTTTCACACTTCACTTTCTCTCACTTACCTTTCACACTGAACCCACGATCCCAGGTTCGACGTCTTTTGTCGTGCAATGCTCGATCCCTACACTGGTGCAAGGACACCAAGGGGTCCGCAATATCGTACCAAACCGACTTCGTGCATGAAGATTTTGCACCCATAATTGCATCAACAGCATCTGGATCAACAATAGATAGCTCACAGGGACCGATGCGCACAAAGTCGCCGTATTGTTCGTGCCATTTGTCGAGTCTCTTATAATTATCATATTTCCCGAGCTGCACAATGTGCCAGAACTTGCTGAGACTTGCGCCAGTTGGCCCGGGGAAGCTTCCCAATCGATGCAAGAACAATCGGTAGGTCAACATGCTACTGAATAGCCCAACGAAAAACGCTCCGGTGGTCATTGCTGAAGCGGCTGAGGCATCGCGGATGCTCAGCTTCCCCAGGCGAGTAAGGACAGCGATGAGCAAACATGGCATAGCGAAGGTTATTTGAACAAGCCTCACCACTTGCTTATGATGCTCACCACGGATAAAATATAGTAGGTGAGAACATACCCCCAATCCCAATCCTACCACCGCAAAAGAAGTCATGTCATTCATTCCCGCCGAGACTTTGGTAATGATGGAATTTAGATGTAGACAAGAACGTCGTAGTGAGGTGCTCTAATATCGAACATCCGTTGACTCTTCACTTGCGGACTCGAAGGTCTCTAGGAACTTAATAGTTACTTGTATTGGCGAGAGTAGCTGAAAGATTTCGGCTCGGCCTGGGATCATCGACCAGAGCAGTTGTACGATCTTAGCTACCGTCAGCTCGTATTACACTGTCAGCATCTTTCCACGCTTGCGATTTGTCGAAGAGGGAGGCCCGAGCTCTAGCAACTTAGAACAGTCAGATTTGTTTCGATTTGTTGGCTGTTAGGGGTTAAGTCGCCTGGTGAGATTGCGTAGAAGTCTCAGCAGGGCCCTCAGAGCTAGAAAAGCTGGCGTTGACCACTGCCCGTCCCACTTTCCGCCGACTTCCTCCAATTGAAACCTCTCTACCGGCTTTGTACTGGTAATTGTAAGCAATGACATGCCAAGAGTGGGAAGATATTAACCCCGTATAAAGCAAGACGGGGTTTGACGGTATTCCCGTAGGTAATTGAACTTGGTCGTATAACAACCCTGCAGACGGCTAGCTAACTCAACGCTAACGGAGGCTTGGCGAATCAGTGGAACTTGCTAAATTCCCTCGAAATAAGCTTATTCAAGGGGACCGGGGTTCGTCTCCCGTATCCTCACCAAAACTCTGCACGTTTTCAGCAACTCTCGATTAGGGATAGGATCAGGGGTTATTCGCGAGGTTTGGGGACGGTGGGAGCACCCATAGGCCTTTCTTTTCAAGCATCCCAAGAGTTAGTATAATAAACTGTGTTGTGTGGTAAGGGCGATCTACGCGTGGATCCTATAGGTTGAATAGAGGCAATTTAGCATTTTTCTTAACGAAATTTAGCAATTTTCGAATCAGCTAGTCTTGGGGCCTGTACTAGTGCTCCATAATAAGCTGGTAATAATCTAGAGAAGCTGACATTGTTGCTCTGTTGACCTCCCGACAGATAGGGAAAGAATAAGAGACATGACGATGCCGGGATGATGTTTCTTGGACATGAGTTCAGCCCTTTCTGAGATGCGGAGAACTCACCTGCATTGGAAGGGTCCATTTCCCTTTCTTACGAAGGTGCAAAGGATGTAGTCATCCTAATGAATGTTTGGAAATGAGCCTTCGGGGCGGTTGCGCAACTTGTGCTGCGAACTTGTACCATCACTGCTCTTACAGCAAACTAGATTTCTTTCCCTACCGAGGATATGGTGGAGTATTAAGGAACCATTTGAATTTTTACCGCAGCACAAACAACGTTTGAACTACCTTGTGCCTCCATTGGTACATTCAACACCTTTGAGCAAACAGGAAGCTTGATTACGGACCCGGGCATCACCCCACCAGTGCTTGGTTTTGCTGTCACGACGACGCGGACAATATAATCTGATTCATTGAAACTTCCACCAACCGTATCGAAAGATGACAATTGTAATGTAAAGACATGTAACCTGGGTGCGCGTTAGCCACGATCTTCAACTTAGCACAAAACTTCTCTGTCCCGGCATACCTGAGGGTTGGGACAGAAAATAATAGAGAAGTGATACGATGGGTATCCCTGAGCGGTTGACCTTTTGGAAATTGTGGCACACCGAAGTTGACCTTGAATATTTTGCGTGAACCACTGATCCGGCCCTTTGCGTCAGCATATTTGTTCAAAAGGTCCACAAGTAAGTTAACCGTGCTGAGTCATTGTGGCTCAAGAATGGTTAAATATTCCATTAAACTTTGGGGCCAGACGCTCACATCTTCAAAAGTCACCTCTTGATTTGCATTTGGCGGAACCTTCATCATGACACCAATAGACTCCTTTGTTCGCTTGCATCAGGGGAGGCTATTTAGAGCCAATCAGTCCGCAGTCACGTTAAAGGACTAGCTCTTTTTGGGGGGATACTATGCCGCGTTTTGCTGAACTGCAAGGTTCCATGCGGAGAACGGGGCTTAGAAGAAGCGACGGTGGAGAATGATCTAAGCCTGTTCGACTCGGGTTAAGGACATGGAAGAAAGGACCAATGAGCCCTAAAAGCAGAAAATGACACTGGAAATTGTAGGGATAATGTCGGAAAACCCTTAAAGTTAAATGATCTCAACGGGCCAGCAACGGCACAACAGGCAACAGGCTGCTTGCGAAGAGCAGCCTCGCCTCGAAAGCATCAAGGAGATTAGGGGACCAGACAAATATAACCTCACTTGGTTAGACATAGAGTTGCACTTATCCCATAAACGTTTCAAGACAGCCATCCAGCACGTTGCCGTCGTCGGGCTCTACTTCACTTGGACTTTTCAAGCGAGGAGGGGAGTTCAGCCCTTGGCACCCAAAGAGGCAAACGAGTCCCAGTTTCTATCCCGTGTCAACAACCTCGCCCAGCAGGCTCTCCTTTAGACGCCCACACCTGTTTCAGATTCCAACTTTTCTGGGCTGATTGTTGAAGATGAGCCACCACCAACTACTCAACTGTCGGTGTGGCATATATCGGCTGACTCCCATCGTAGTTTTGAAGCCTCGATGGGCTCTCAGTCAGAGCGAGTATAATAGACATGGTCGTATCGCAAAAACTAGAACACTCCGTCCTCTATTATCTAAATATTGTTCAGCCGTCCGTAAGGCTGGGCCATTACCTGTTGAATTGGTGGGCGCTTCTTCCCCAGAGCCACGCAGGTGCATCTTAGTAAGCAAGGCTCTGATCCTATCTCGGCCTATGAAATCAGCACAATGGACTTTATGATCACAAAGCTCTTGGCGCAAGCTACTGAAGATGATTGGTTCGACAAACAAAAGAATAGGTGCTTGGAAATTTGGACATACGCTGTCCGGCTACCCCCCAACCAATTCGCAATAAGCTAACACCAACTAGAAAGGAGATCCCAAAGTTGTTGACAAGCCACTAGATGGTGTTGACGAGAATGGTCAAAAGTTTGACCATTTGAGAAGTTGGCTTGCTCAGGAGGTTTGTCCCACAGTCTGCGTCGTGGACAATAATAACTGATGGGAAATAGGAACCTTTCTCTATTCCTCGCCGCGATAATAATCTACCGATTGGGGGGATTAGACTTTTGTATGTATTTCACCCTAATTGTTTGTGATATAGCTTGACAGCTCCATAGAGTGCAACCAAACAGACCTGAGCACGTGCCAGCCATGCCGGACAAGATTCCCTTCGAAAGTGAGAAGATCTATCGTGAGGTGGAGAAGGCATTGAACTTGCCGCCGTCTTACGTGCCTGTGATAAATCATTCGTCTGGAATCGCGGAGGTATTCGTGAATTCAGAGGACTCGGACCGCGGTCGCTTTTTGGGTAAGTCCACCTGCGGGTCTGTTTGGACTCCAACTGACACATAGATATAGATTTCGTTGCACAAAACACCAACTACCACTACGATAGTTGGTCAATGGCTCTATCATACTCCTATGAATCCAATATAACTACTGGGTTCTTCTGCGTACGGGACAAACTAAACCCCAAATGGGCTGCGTCGGTTATCGAGCACTTGAAGGGATCCAAATCTCTGTCGATGAACCCAATCCTTCTCCCAGCTATAATGTTCCGACAGCTTGTAGAGTCAAGTGTTTCGCACAGGAATGGTCTTCGAAAAGATATCCAAAGAATTGAAAATCTTCTTGGATACGTGCCACACCGCGCAGACACCGACCAAGATAAGTCCAATGCCGAATGGCATGCTAAAGAAAAGCACTACGACGCAGCGAATTATAGATGGCTCAGCCGACAACTGAATACCTGCAAGAAGCAACAAGCGTCTAGAGATGGGCGTCATGGATTCTGGCGTCAATTCCGCGAAGTGATTCTCGAAGCCCTCAAAGAGCTCGAAATCGGACCCTCTAAGGATGCACAAAAGGAGAGTTTGAAGAGAACCAACTTGGAGCTGAGACACTGGACGTCGCTCAATGGTAGAATATTCGAGAGTCTCGAGGGACGAGATATCAACTACCGGGCTCGCATTGAAACGCAGCTAAACGTCGTAAGTTTTTGCTCTGCATACTATCGCAATGCATTCTGCTGATGTCCAATAGCTGTACAGCCTGATTAGCCAAACAGACAGCAGGCTGCAGGCATCCATCGCAGAAGCCACGAAACAAGACAGCGCAGATATGAGGGTTCTCGCGATTCTCGGTTCCGTCTTCCTACCAGCTAACTTTGTAGCGGTGAGTCTTGTAGTGCAACGAGATTGAACATAGCCAAAAGCTGATTACGCCTGCCAGACGATGTTCACGGTGGACAAATTTCAGCTTTCTAAGAACCGAGGGACTTTATTTGGGATTTATCTTGTCTTTTCTATCGTCTTGACAGCTTTGGTTCTTGCGCTTGCGGTCTTAAGACCTTGGTGGAAACGGAGAATTGAGAAGCGCGAACTCGAGGCAAAGAGAACCAAGCTTCGTCAGATTGGAGGAGAAGATCTAAATGGGTCCATTCCCCTCCCATCTCTGGAGTCTGCAAATTGAGATGCTGTGGCAACTCGCATGATGTGTCTATCCGTAGACTGCGCCTCTTGGATGCATGCTGTGATTGTCCCAATCTAGAAAACAAAATTGCCGCTCCTGCAGCGCCAAGCGAGCCGAATGAACAGCTCACAGAGCCGGTACTGCACATTCACCTGCCCATGCAGGCAGCCACTTGGCAGCCTTGTCCAGAAATCTACATATTCCAGGTATATCTTCGCGGCCTCATAATCTTATAACGCGCAAAGCAAAAAGATCAAGCGCAATTTAATGGCAGACCATGATGAGCCTCTCCTTCTGGGCATCATCACCGGCCTTAATCCGACAAAAGCATTTTATATCCAAGGCCTGAGGGAGAAAGAGTCTGCAGATATCATCGATATGACGGCGCAGCTTGGTATGCTCTATACTCGCGAAATCGGGATCACCCGTGCTTCGCTGGAAACAGCGCAACGCATCGCGGAGAGTAAAGCGCCTCCTCGCAAGACGTACTTCTTCAGAAGATATAACTTCCTTGGTACGCGCTATCAACTCATAAACGACAAATGCGACGTTGTTGGGGATATGACGAAGAAGCTAGGTTCATTGGGCAAGGCGACTTTCAATTTCCCCATGCAAGACGGTCGCTCGAATATTCTTGTCACGGTGAAGCCTAAGAGCGTTGGTAAAGGCGTGGAGGAGTTTGAGCTAGGCGGAGTGACGTACACGTGCCAGAGCGAGAGGGGCAAGAATGAGTTGCTACAGTATGATAAGGTGTTTTATAGGGTGAGTCGAGAACGAAGCGCATCCTTGGACTTAGCCATTGCTGATCTGGCTGTGAAACAGGATGTTGGTGGCAGCAAAGTTGAGGTGGCGAGATATAGTCAGAAGAATGCGCATCTGCGTGGGGGGTTGCTGGTGCTGGACGGGACGAGGATGGAAGAGAACGTTGCTGTTTTGATGGCTTGTTGTGCAAAGAGGATTAATCTTTAATAAGAGCACGGAATTAATTTGGAGTATTGAAGTCTTTGAATTGTAGTACAAAATGGCTTGGATTGTATTGATCAACCTCAGAACGGAACAAAAGCGGCAGATGCAATTGCTCTCAGATTTCCTTAGTTCAAAGAGCGATGCTTTGGCAGCAGCATATGCCACGACAAAGAACCATACGGAGGATAGTGTGAGAAGAAAGGTTTATCTAGACTCAGCTTAGAAACCATTCAGGGCCCTTGGTTGCTGGGATCCGCTTGCCAGTTTGCGTTAGCAGAAGATCATGCACGGCAACGCAAGGGTGACATCGCGAGACCAAATCTCTTGCGCTCCCTCCAAGGATAGCTGTTTCGCACATGACAACTCTAACCTTCGAAACCCTCCAATCTGAAAATGCGTCCGTCATCTTCAGTTTTGCAAATTCCTGCTCGATCGCCTTTGGTATAGACCAAGGAGGGGGAACATCATCTGGGTTCTTCTTGGCAAAAACGGCGTACTTGTATTCCAATCGAAGATGAGGTACAACACAAATCTCCTTCAAGCTTATGAACTTTGTGAAATCAACTGCATTGTTTCTAATAGGAAAGGGTCGCACGAAGTCCCATTGGTTTGTCAAGAGTGCTAAATAGCGTACAGCTTTGGCCTCGACCGGATAGTCTTCCAAGAAAGAGCAAGCGTCTTTGGGAAAAATCGTGTTTAGAGCGGGGTTCCACATCACTTGTTTGACTTGGTTGGGTTTCCTGTAGAGTTTCCAGGGTCTATAGCCCGCGCATACGGCGAAGTTTCGTGATTCTTGGCATGTGAAAGATGTAGCACAAAGGTGATTATCCTGCCTAATTTCGACGTCGACTAGCTCTTGTGGAGGTTCGGTTTTGTGTAGCCCCATGCATAGTATGTCTTGGGGAAGACTCGAAATATGCGTGGAGTAAATGTGAATTCCCATATGAGAAGGCGGACTTCGAGGGGGAAAGCGGGGAAGAGATGGAAAGTGGGGTCTATCTTGGACGCTGTGCTCTCAAGTTAAACAAATAAGATAATGTTTTCAAGCTGGAGAAAAGATGGCTGGCGATGAATTTCAGGGCTCGAGGAAATGGTAGGCCGGTCGTCAGATTGGAAGCTAGGAGGATGGTGTTGAGAGGATGTTGAATTCGAGGTTGTTGATAGTGAAGCGACGAAGCTAGGCCTAAAACAGCATTACCTGTCTGTTTCATCCCTCCTTTCTCTATAAATTGTAGTCTGGACGAATCAAAACCTTGGCACGAGATAAATACTTTTAAGGCTGCAAATAAAAGATCCGAGTTTCATATTGAATTAACCCTTCCAATGCTGTCACCTCTGCGCAACACAAACGGTGCTCCTTCCATTCCCACCCTATCTGC
>QGMK01000765.1:0-17580 GCA_007825345.1 Lachnellula suecica
AATGTCTTGTCTTGGAGTTCTGGGCTGAAGGGGAAAGTAAGGTGATTCAGATGAGGTCGAGGGTGGTGCGCTCATTGAAGAGGACGAGGGCGGACAAAGGCCGATTATATTTTCGGCTGCTTAGCTCCGATTGAGGAATGGAATGCTAGCCCCGAACTCCACGGCGGCAAGGCGGCTGTCTATTAACATTGTTGAAGTAACCGCGGAATTGTAGCAAAATAATCCAAGTCAGTCGAAGGCTTCCAAATAGTAGCAAACCTGTTTTCGTATTATCTGAACAATCCTTGGTCGAATTGGCACACCTTTTGCGCATGCCCTGTACATCATGCTTAGTCATAATTAGCCGCCGTAAACGACTCGACCTCCTTCAATTCGACATCGTCGAGTCTGTGGAACCGGACTTGTTACCAACATGGTATGCATGCATATGGCTGCTGCAAGAGATCTCGAGGCTGAATCACAGTCACCGTTGTAAGCCACAGTTATCTGACTCCGCTCTACGTGCGGGGTGATTTGTCCCTGGTTCTAGGCAGGTGAAACAATCGGTGAGGAGGGGTTCTTGAAAGCTCAAGGAGGTGCCCCTTCATATATCTTTGTTGAAGCCCATATTATTGTCCTATCGTGCATTACACTGCTTCTGCCGAATTCTGAGAATTTCCAATCAATTGCAACTTTTTAAGCTCTAGCGTTTCACCCAACCTTCATGATGCTCCGCGGACACACCTTCAGAACAATTTGTTCAGCACCTCTCCAAAGCCAGCTGGAATTTCTTCAGATATCCAGGTCATATTCATCAGGTTCTCGAAATCAAAATGAAGCTGCAGACCTTGCCGATGCTCGTTCTTGGTTCCGGAACTTCAGCCCGACCACGATACCGGAAAGGATTGGACAAACCGAATACGTCAAATCATCGGGACCTGGGGGTCAAAAAACCAATAAGTACGTCTGTTTGGGACTCAAAATTTTCAAAATCTCTCTAACATGTATTCAGGACAAGCTCAAAGGCCGAGACTGTCTGGGATCTCGATGCGCTCGCCGATCACGTTCCGAAGGTCCTCCATCAAGGATTGCGGGACAGCAGATATTACGTGAAGTCTTCTAACCAGATGGCCATCAAATGCGATTCTCATCGATCCCGAACCGACAACAAGAAGGAGACCCACAAAAGGTTGTTTGATGAGATCACAAAGCTCTATAAAGCACGTGTCCCTGGCGTTACTTCCCCGGAACAGAAAAGGAGAATCGAAGAGTTGTAAGTAGTAGTAATTTCATTATTCCAGGGCGGGGCATCTTGACCTCTAGTTTAATATCTGCCATGCAGCATTTCCTCCAACCCTCCGATTGAAATTCACGCAGTCAGAGGCCATGCGGATCGTCAATACAATATGAAATGGAGGCAATCGCTCAAGGCGCAGAAAAGGCGTGGGCAGAAGGAAGCATTAAATAATGCCAGAGCAGAAGCTCGAAAATCCGCCGTCCGAGCGAATGTTGAGAAGCAGAAAGCAGCACTGGAAGGAAAATCGAGCAAGGCTCCGATGAAATAGACGCACCGCACCTAAAATCAGCACATACACCTCCACGTCCAACCCACCTCAAGACTCCAGGTGCTTCTACCTATTTGAAATACTGCGCTTTTGCTAATGTCTTGATTCCAGGAAGAAAGCAGATAACACCGCAAGACTGAAGATGAAAAAGAAGCACGGCGATAAAAAACGGTCCAGGACTGGCGGAGGGAGTAGCGACTTCTAGCCTAACTCGAAGGGTCGAGTTTGTATATGTTGTTCTCGTTACGATTTTCCAAGCATCTTAATTTGACGATTTGGTCAGTTGGGCAAAAAGTTGCATTGGGCAATAGGAGCGCAAGGACATGGACTTGAGGCACATTAGTCTGCGCAAAATGAAGGATAATCAAAGAGTGCAATCTGGCTATCATTTGACGTCGGCTGGTCATTTATTGAGGCATGCGGGGTTCACAGGAGCCAGTTCAGGGGAATACAGTCAAGTCAGCCTTTTCAATACACCTTTAACGCTTGAGCCAAGAGATGCCCTGCTACAGTCCTCCAATTTGCTATGGAACTTCCATGCCGACTGTTCGCATCTCTTTCGTTGCTCAAACCAGAGTCTCTCCCATGTCTTGGAACATTCAATATTAAGTTCAAGTGTTCCTTCTTATTTTTCTATTCAAACTCCTGACTTTTGGTTTTACTCCCAAAAGAGATCCGCGAAAGGAAGTGTCTTTCACAGCTTTCATCCCAGTTCATCCCAACTCATTCCCGAAATTTTACACTTCATAGAATTCTTTTCTTGCCTTTTTTTTGCTTGGCCGACCCTGCGTAACTCCTCGCATAGGAGAGATGGCCATCTAAACCTGCTCAAATAAGATGCGAAGCAATCGCAGCATCGGCTACAAAACATCAGCTGAAACACCCAATGCCTCTCCCAATTCCCATCTCCAGAGCCCCTCACAACTTAAACACCACCTCTTCTTAAAGTTTTTACAAGCAACCCCAAGAATAGACACGATGAACGCGTCACGCAAGCGAACGGCAAGCGCATGCATTGAGCTCAGGCCAGGCTGATGGGAATGTCCCGGTCGCACTTGCGTTTCAGATGTCGGCATGATCTTCTGTATCGCTTTTCAGGCGGATTGAAAGAGCAGTGGGGAAGGTGCTCTTGATTGAAGTCTTGGGAGAGGGAAGGGTTGGACGAAGTGCGTGGTGAGGTTCGTTGGGTGCAAGCGCTGTCAGCCTTGTGTGGAAATTCTGCCCTTAAGTATTCAATTCAGAGAGAATGAACGTTACACACTTTAGTTAGCAGACAGCAGAAGAAGAAATTGGGCTTAAGATATTGCTGGCAGATTGTTGACATCGACTTTGTTCTGATGCTGTTGCGGGATTTTGGTGCCTCGCTGCGGGGTTTGGTCACACGGCGTCGGTGAGCACTTGGACAGCGTCATCACCAACGTGAAAATCGTGCTCAGTTTTTCTCAATTACTTGACTTTTTAGAATAGAAGGGCTCCGGAGACTCGATTGAAAGCCTGAATGTGCTCTTGAGTTGATAAAAGTCGGCGCGGCTCGATTGTTGGGCGCTTTTCTGGAAGCCTCGCGCGACGCGGAGCATCGTTGCTTTGAAGGCCAATGATGCGGCACTTCAGTATTTAGATGCAGTGTAAGTCAGCTATATAATACAAGGTAGACCGGAAAGCCATGAGTATTCAGATCAGCTCATTATACTTGGTGGGTCAAGGTGGAAGGCTGAAAAGAACTCGGTGTGGTGGCTGTGTCACAAGATCTGGCTGCCAGCGCCAAATAATTTCAAACGCAACGAACAGCTCGAATACTGAAGGGATGACGCATAGTTCTCTTAGAGTCGAAGATGATATAGACTAGAGTCTTCCTGATGATAAGAAAAATAGTTTTACTTGAGAGGTATGCGGTGTGGAAAGGTTCTTGAGACGGCGGGTCTTACCACGGTCGCAATCCAAAACTTGGAAACAACACGACTTTTCTCCAGAACTCGGTGGAAGCCTGCGCAACGCCAATAATTTGGTTTGAACTATTCAAACTTGAAGTATTCCAGTCAAATAAGCCCTTCAAGCTTTTATTTTAATGATATAAGGTTGTGGTGGGGAGTTATCGCGCCGTCATTGTGGGCGATGCAAAAGTCGCGATGCCCTCAACCTCGATCGCAAAACACGCAAGACTTCTGATGCACTTGCGGGCCAGCGCTTCATTAATCCTTCGAGTCATGCATTGGAAACAATCATTCATACAATAAATAAATACTATTGGGAGAATCGGCAAAGAAATAAGGGTCTGGGAGTCACATTGCTACAATATCAGCACCGGTCGACTTTTTAAATCGACTGATTTCAGCTCTCAACACTTTTGATATCAGTCACTGAAAGCAAGATGGCAAGGGTTTATTGAGTCAATTGCATGGCACATTGTACGAGGGGGAAGAAGGCTACTGAGGACAAGTATGAGGGATGCGTTGGCACTTCGATCATCAAGGTGTGGGAGAAGGAGGGAGGGAGGGAAGGGAGTCGCGAACGGAGTTGGTCTTGTGATTCGATGCCGCCCAACTTCGAGCACTTCTGGCCAATCACACTTCGGAGCTTTACAAAAATTGACTTGCAGCTTGAAAGTTCTCGCTTAATTTCAATGAGTGATTACGCTAGTCGCGCTCTCGCAGTGGGACTTATTTAAAGAAAGGACCCGCCCGCTCCATGCTTGCCCTTCTTCCGCCTCTTCTCCCAACTAACAACAAAATCCCTCTCGACAACCAACACTCGACTCCGACTTCGACTTTTCGGATCCGCACTCTGATTTACTCTTCATCTGTATTTTTCCAATACATTAAATCAATTATTCAAGATGCCTCCTAAGGCTTCCGCTTCCAAGGCCGCTGCCACCTCCTCCGACCATGCCAGTTACCAAGGTGAGATTTCCTGCCCTTCCACCACAACGTCGCGTCACGATCGCGCGCAGTCTATCTTGGTCGCGCAGATCTCGTGCAGCTGATGGTAGCTTTCGATTTTTGAACGAGGCTTTTACTGACGCGTTATTCCAGCCATGATCACTGACGCCATCGTCAACTTGAAAGACGTACGTTTCTTCCCCATACTACTACGAATGCTTGCTAACATATATTTTCCAGCGCAAGGGATCAAGGTACGACTTCCTCCATCTTCGCGTTCTCGAATTTCGAAGACGACTTCGACGCGTCATTTGTTTACATGGGCAATCTGACTGACTTTTGGAACAGCCGCATCGCGCTCAAGAAGTATGTCAAGGCCAACAACAAGATCAATGCTGGCGATGCCATGTTCGACTCTCAGTTCAACCGAGCCTTGAGGGCTGGTGTTGAAAAGGGTGTCTTTGAGCAGCCAAAGGGTACGTGCCGCGCGTCTCGTCTCGACCGAGTCCCATATCTAACAATCTCCACAGGAAGCTCCGGAGGAACCAAGCTCGCGAAGAAGGAACCCAAGCCAGTTGCTGCTAAGCCCAAGGTTGAGAAGGCCGAGAAGAAGCCTGTCGTTAAGAAGGCCGCCGCCACAACCAAGGCAAAGAAGCCCGCTGCCACCACGACCAAGGCTGCCGCGAAGCCAAAGGCCGCCCCCAAGGCAAAGGCTGCTGCCAAACCAGCAAAGAAGGCCGCTGCTCCTAAGGCAAAGGCTGCCCCTAAGGCAAAGAAGGCTGCCGCCCCCAAGGCTGTAAGTCATCGTCGCTCACTTCAGTCATCGACTCATCTAATCGATCAATAGGCTCCCGCTGTCGTAGAGAAGCCAACTGTGCTCAGCAAGACCAAGTCAGGGCGTGTCACCAAGACCAAGGCTGCACCAGCCGCAGCCAAGAAGGCTACACCAAAGAAGAAGGCAACCCCCAAGAAGGCCGCTGCATAAGCAAGTTCTCTTGAGCGATTTCTTCTGGGCTGTTCATAAGGCGTTGGGGCTGGGAATAACGTGCGGGGGCTTGCGTTCGTGTTTGTTTTTCGGATGTCAATTTTGTTAGGGATAGTCTTGTTATCTGATGATGCTCTCTGAGCTTGGGTTCTTGGTCGTTATCTTGTACCAACGAGGAATCTACTGTACAGGACGATGAGCGGGCGCAAGCTCTGGCTAGACGGGACTAGGGAGGGAGGCTACTACTGGGATGGCTTGTACTTATACCAGAGATGAATGTTACAAAACTATTGAAACTTAACGATGATTCCCTTCCACCAATTCTAGGTGTTTTGAAAGACCGGGGCGCATTTGTCTCGAGACGCGTCTGATTGATGTTTTGTTATGATTTTCGACCGCGCTGCCGCAAGCGAAAGACAGGGGTTTGAGGCGCCGCCGTCGTGTAGAGCCGAGATCTTCGAAAACGGTGCGCATGCGCTAGCCTAGGATCAACAATGCGTCCGGTAAAGGGAGCGGCGCGCCGCAGATTTCTTTTGGACGTCGGTGAGATGAAAACCTTGACAGATTTTGCTTTTTCTCTCCATAGGTCCACAGCCACGGAACTTCGACAAGGACTCACAATCATGCAGGGCTACGGACGGAGGAAGTCCTCCGACATGAACTCGTATAGGCAGAAAAGGGCATTGCCACTGTGCAATGCTGCGGCAAAGTCAGCTTTGGATCACGTGATTCATGCTCAAAAACAAGTGTTCTGGTTGAGAAAGCGATGCATGTCTATAAGTCAGTACTTCTTTCTTTGTTTTCATATCTACGTATACTGCGAATCCGTTTCAACATTGTGTCATAAACTCGGCATTATCGCGATATCAATCCGAGAGACCTGAGATGTCACGTTGCACGGTCGCATTATCCCGGTGCAGAGTCAGAATTAGAGCGGCAAGGAGTTGGTTGGGGCACTGCCTAACGACATGCCCTCTCGCCCTCGTCGTTTTTTGTGCTTCGACACCGAAACTGCTTTTCTAGTTAAGAAATATTTTTTCTCGGGGAGAATAAATACAGTTGTCTTTGCAGGTCGAGAAATTGTTTGTATGTTTGATCTTTGACGCATCGAGAAATAATTTGTATCTTTGACCTTTGACGCTATCTCCGACAACCACTTCTAGGCACGGCATGACATCAAGTGCTCAGCATCATTATCACCATCTCACTCTAACTAAACGTCACTGCTTGCTTGTCGACCTCTGTCTCCGAAGTCCCTCCTAAGATCCCACAACAACTTCAGCAATCAAGATGTCGTACCGTCAACCAGAAATCCACGACGAGTCTACGGACGACGAACACATGGACGACGCTACCGAGCTGGCATTGTCTAAGCAATCAGTCAAACCTGAGCAATCCGAGCTCAAGCAGCCACAGGCACCGCGACCGAGGCCAGCCATTCCCCAGCAGGCACCCGAGTCGGCGTTACAGAAAAGGATGAACCAATTCGTGGACGAGAGTCAGAGTCAAGAGGCTGTCAAAAACAGTCGTGAAATGACCAACTCCACGCAATCAACGGACTATGCAGAGCAGTTACGACTTCTCGTAGCGCAAAATAAGAAGCGATTAACAATGAAGATGGCCGAGGAGGGACTTGGCGCGCAGCCTGTCGCTCCAGCTCCTGCAAACACCACAGCTCAAACGGGAGCAACCTCCTTCGTCAATTGGGAGGAGCAGGCAAGAGCACACATTGGAGTCAGCCGCAACGCTCGTCTCACTGCCGAGCAACAGACACAGATCGACGATATCATGAAGCAGAAGTACCAGCAGGTATGGGGCCAGGAAAAGCCAGCAAGTGGCTCGAAATGTACTTCGCCTGTCATCAAGACATACCAAGAGCAGCTTCGTCAAGAGGCACTGTATAGGAAAAAACGGCAAGACGCGATCTTGAAGCAACAACGAGAAGAGGCGGCGGGCGAGCAGCTTCGTGCGCAGGTTCTAGCACGGCCCAAAACTACGTCTCAAAGTTTAATGCTAGCTGCTCGGATGCGAGCCGAGAGGGACATGCAGGTTCAATCTCCAAAACAATTCCTGAAGCAGCAAGAGATGTTGGCGCAAGCTGCTGGAGTGTCAGCCCAGGCTCCATCTCAATCTCGCCCCCAGAATGTTGCTCAGGTTCCTCCGACACATCCACATGCAATGCCATATGTGGGCATGAGTACAAATACAAGCTCATCAGGATGGGTAGTCCAGAACCAGGCTCCAACCAATGCGAACATTTCGAACTATCACGACCCAACACGTACGTCACAAGTTCAGAATACGCCGCAAGGAAATCATGCACTGCAGGATTATCAGAGTCAATTGATGCTTCTGGAAGAGCAAAACAAGAATCGGCTCATGATGGCAAGAGCAGAGCTAGATGCTGCGGTCGTACCTGAGGTCCCGCAACGTCCTCCCCATTTGCTGCGGGATTATCAGATGCAATTGATGCTTTTGGAGCAGCAAAATGTAAAGAGACGTGCAATGGCGAGAGCAGAGCAAGATGCTACGCGTGCGTCTATGGACAAGGCTCAATCGGATCTTTCTGATCAGCAGAACAAGAAGCGGGCTATGAGGGCCAGACAGGAGCCAGATAGTATGGACCGCGAACCAAAGAGGATTATGGTTTCTCCATCTCCGTCCGTTGGTAATAGCCCAAAGCCGGCAACCAGTCAGCCCGGACTCGAGCAGCAACAGCAGAACTTGACATCCAGCAGTATCTCGCCTGAGAACAAGGCTCCAGCCGAAAATACAAATCTGCAAGCCGCCCCACAGATGTCGGCGCAAGATCACGCACTAATGATGGATCTCGCCGGCAGATTAATGGCACAGGCACCCGCGGAAGAGAACAACAATATTAGGGCGCGTCTCAACATCTCAATGAACGCTCAACAGCTTTCTATGTGCATTCAGCAAGGACTGGATCCTCTCGTCAAGTACTATCAGAACCAAGCCTTGCAGCGACTTCGTGAAGACAAGAGAATGCGTATGCAAGCGGCTCAGGCGCAACCAACAGCGACGTCTCGACCGGGCCAGCCAGTCTCGGAAGCAGTATCGGCTACGAACATCTCTCCACAGCAATGGCAACAGCAGATGATGCAACAACCACACTTTAAGCGTCTGCGAGAAATCCAAGTAAGCCAGCATCAGGCGATGATGGAACACAATAAAATCATCCAGGAATACTGCCAGAAACAGCGAGAGAATTCTACAGTTCATCAGCAAAAAAGGGCGGAAGAGAAGAACAAATTTGAAGAATATTTTGGCTCGCAAGGTCGGGCTGCAAGTAAGGCGCAGCAAACGGCAACGTCTCAACCGGACCAGCCAGTATTGAAAGCAGTATCGACTACAGAAATTTCTCAGCAGCAGCTGCGTCAACAGCAGATGCAACAGGCACACTGTAAGCGTCAGCAAGAAATTCAAGCGGCGGCGATGGAAGAAAAGCTAAAGATCCAAAAACTTGCCGAGCAGCAGCGAGAGAAGGTTGCAAGCCAGCATCAGCAAAAGATGGAACTATCGGTATATAGGTTCCAAGAACTCTATGACCAAGCGCGATACGACGAGCGCCTAAGTAAGCAACGAGCAGCCATAGAACAGGAGAAGCAAATGCAGCGCAATCAGGCTGCAAAGCATAAGGAACAGGTGGAACGCTACCAGCAAGCCCAAAAGAAATACGATCTCATGCTGGCTGCAAAGATGGATGGACTTCGGAAAGACTGCCAAGAGCAAGCAAATGCTGCAAGCCAGCGCCAAGCGGCGATGGAACGCCAGAAGGAAATACAGGAGCTCTATCAACAGCAGCAAGCAAAGGTTGCCAAGGAACAAGCGCAGCTGCGAACGCTTTGGGAGAGTAGACGCTCAAGCACACCCGAAGGAAAGGGGAAGGAACCTGAATCTTCGCCGGTCGTTTCAAGCGCACCTCTCAATGCTACTCCGGATACTACTGCGACTCCTGAAAGCGGCATTGCCGCTGCCTTCAAGTCTTTTGCCAGCCTCGAGAGAAGAAATGCTGGAGCACTCCGTGATCTACAAGCTAGGGTCGACAGGGACAACAAGCTCAGAGACTTGAAGGAGTTTGCTCGCACTTTCAAAGTGCAACCCAAGCCGCTTCCAGCCGTCAAAGGTGACGAGAAACAGCCTATTGACTATACGTGGGACGACAACGACTTAATTCAAGATTGTTGCCAAGCTGTCGATATCGCGGCAGAAGAAAACGACATCTTCAACAAGCAGATCTTTCTGCCCAAACGCACTGTCTCTGTCGCCGAAGCAATGCGCCGGGCGGTAAAGACGGCGTACCGCGAGCCCGAAAATAGGTTCCATGCTGAGTTCTCCAAGAAACCCCACGACTCTCCCGGATGGGAAACGGTACAGAAATACGTGCCCAATCGCGTGCGAATGAGGTGTGAGGGAAACAGACGCGAGCGTGCGGAGTCGGTGGACGATGACTGGGAGCGGGCCGACTTGTCTGAAGAGGAGGATTTTGTGGTTGTTGGTGAGCATGGTCCGTTGGCTATCAGACCGGCTGCTCCCAATGGCTCTTAGATGGTTCACGCTTTCGGATTCTTGGAGGGGTGTTTTTGAGGTTGAGATTGTGAGGTTGCACGTTCTCGTTTATGCTTGGGTAATTTGTTTCTGGACGTGCTTTATTGATAGTATGACTCTGATAGTGTGTTGATTGATTTGTTGTTGAATGGTAAATGTTTTATTGAAAAGCTACCTCGCATGTGATCTCAGAATGAGTGACTTCCCAAAGAGGTTTTCTACTTGCCGTCCTACTGGCATCTTCTCTCATCAGGCTTCCACTCCCAGCCCTCTACGTTCACGCCTTCCTTCCAAATATAGGCAATTGCACTTGCCATTAACACCTTCGCGCTTTCCAAATCCGAGGCGTTCATCGTGCTGCCTATTCTACTCCGGGTCTCTTCCCCGCCTTCCTCAGATTGCGGCAAGCACTTGCAATCAACACCTTCGCTCTTTCCAAATGCGCGGCATCAGATTCGACTAAAAGCCCTCCGGAACCCCGCACCATCTCAACACTTCAAACACTTCCCCAAATGGTTTTCTCCACCTTGCTCGGTACACCAAAATGGCGAGGCTGAATCGAAGGCTGCTGTTCAATTGGACTTGCGCAATTCCAATTCCAAGTTTCCAAATTCTTATATTTGGCAAGTCCAAGTCAGATTTGGCAACTTTAATAAAAGAGCACGTGATTTGAATGCCACCATATTGTGATTTAAAAGAGTATAAGCCGCATGATTTTTCATTGGGCACGCGAAGCGTGCCTTATACTAGGAGCTGACTAATTACACGTGGCTCTTAAATTGACAATATGACTGCAGTGGCTTTCCTCGCGAGTCTCGTGATATCAATATTTTTACAATATTCTAGACCGTGCCGCAGCGAAGCACAGGTTCCTCCTCAGCACCAACATCATCACCAACACCTTAATTTCGGACTGCACATAACGTAGGCTCCTACCACAGCTCAGCTTAGGGTTAAAAACTTGGTCTCCGCAACGTCTTCATAGTTGCTCAGCCATCGTTATGTCCACCGAAGCCTACACCAACGCACCTGGCTGCGAGAAAGGTCCAGCAGAGCACAGCGTCTCAGGATCTGAGCCGTTTCAATTCCTGGACTTTCCTGTGGAGATTCGCCTCCGAATATACTATTACCTCGCGCCAAATACTTCTTCTTCACCCTTTCGAGACGATGGCAGACCTTGCTGTCCCTCTATTTTGCGGACGAACCGAACCATTTACCATGAGGCTATGGTCGAATGGTATAGCCTCATGCCATTTGAAGCATTTCTCACCGGTCAGCGGTTAAATATCCTTGGCCTCCGGTTTTCACCCGGCGAGGCACTTCCATGGGCGTTCCACGCGATCCAAGTGCTAAATATTCAAATCAGCCTCGAGAGACCGTTGCCAGGAACAGATATTGAAAAGTCTTCTTCTCGACACCTCGCAGTGCACCAATTGTTAACTGCTTGCTTTCCGCCTCGATTAACAACTGCAAGCAATTTGCAACGTCTTCATATAGAGCTATGCATTACGGTTCCGTTTTTCGTAGCTTTCAAAAAACAGCCCGATCAAGTTCTCCACGCTTTAGAGAGTAATCTTGGTCCTCTTCGGACTCTTCACGGGCTGGCTGAGGCACGCTTTAGCGTATCCTTCTCACCATTTCTCCATCTAAACTTTAATCATCCCAATGGCCTTCTACTGCCCTGGAAAAGAGACTTCATGGCTATCCTTCAAGGTTTCTTGCACGATTTGAAGAAATCCATGTCTACATGACGCTACCGCCGTTGCGTCTCCACTTGACGGGTTTATCCTACCAACGAAGCGCCTCTCGAGTTTTGGTTGACTGGGAAGGTGCGGTCCATTTTTTGCAGGCCCAAATTCGCTCAGGGAGAAGACAGCTTGATTTAGACGTTATCTGAAGGAGTGTCGTTGGGAGATCAATGTTCACGATTTCGTCACAGAGATGGACTGAGAATTGGAGGACTGAAACAATGCAATTCTGATCCTATGGAAACGACAGTTTAATTCTACACTTCAACATACCGCGTTAATTCGAAAATAAGGCTCTGCAGAATGCCCCACCTGATTTAGAACATTTCGATTGCCTTATTTTGAAGTCAATACGGTACATGTTTTTGCGACAGCATGAAAAGATACGCTATCTGGTAGGGCAGGTACGCGGGAACATTTCGCTCATTAGCGACCCATCCTGACGATCATAGCACTTCTCGCCGGATCTGCCGGAAGTATTGGCCATACGACGAATTCAGTAATTTGCAAATTGTTCAAAGCCACGGAATGGTCGGCGGCCATATAAGATTGAGGCCTAGCGTTGTCAAGCCCATTGATTGCTGTCCACTGCGAGTTCTCAAGTCAGCAATAGGGGTGGGGATGCTCCTGGGATTTGCTCACATAATCTCCAACAAGGTCTTCGAAGTTACTATCCGTCGGTTTGAAAGATCGTGGTATTGTCAAGTCTGCATCGGCCCCAAATTTAGCCTTGACCGCTTTTGCCAGCATTTGTATAGATCCTTTGTTCGCAATTGGCGTAATCATGACGTTCTGCAGTTCTGAAGGCTTGTTGCCCCTCGATCCCAACGCCTGGTACTAGATGATCGGGTAATTAGCATTACTTCTTTTGGGGATGTTGGGAGAATGTCTCAAGAGACGTGAAACTTTTACAGAACTTCTGAAACATGCAATGATAGGAAATAAGAGTTTGGATGTCCTCACCATGATCTCAGAGTTGGGAAGTTTTTCATCGTCGTTGTTGATGTCGTTCTTTCTGACAGCGATCGTTGATATGATATTTTCCCCGTCATTTCCGACGAAACCGAGCCATGTTTCTTTGAATGCCTTAGTCTGTTGTTTCGATTGGACGGCTACAAAAGTCCACCCTCGCTCCATATCTAGTTTGAGATAGTCCAGGAGAGCTTGGGCGTTTTCAAGGGCATCCGCTGGTTGAACATCGTCCTCATACGTCACCTAGAAGAACGAGGGAGTCAGTTATTTCACATCCAAGAATATGTCAGGAAGTGTGGAGCAAGAATATTCAAGAGCTTGCGGATTTGTACGTTGTACAGACTGCCCGAGCATGGACTCTTTGGAGCCATGTTTCTGTAATGATTTCCTCCTTGAGATCATTGATTTAAGGACGCTCAAATGTACCACGGGAAGTGGGACATTCTCATAGTACGAAAACCGATCAAACTATGATAGTTTCGGTATGGAAGGGGCAAGGTGTATGGTAAACAAAGAATCGTGCTCTTACAGTATAAGAATCCTTCAATGCGGGGTATGTCTTGTCGACCCTGTTCTTGGCGCTGATGGCGTCCTTGTTCGCCTTTATGGCGATTTCCCCCCTTGTCTTATATTCCGCGTCGGTCAGTACAATGTCCATTCCATTGCCCGTATCAGCCTGGGCTGCTACAATAACCCCATCCACAAGAGCGCTTGCCGCCGATGATTTAGAACTTGCAGAATTTCCGCTATTTTGAGAATTTGGTGAGCCGGGAGCATTTCCAGAGTTTGGATTTGCACTATCTGGATCTGCACCTGGCTTTGCGGAGTTCGGATTTCCAGAGCTTGGGTCTCCGCCTTTGGGATCCCCTCCTTTTCCGCCACTTGCGGGGTTACCGCCTTTGGGAATGGGAGCAACACGTCTGCTCAGAGCCGCATGGTCGTACTGGTATTCCTGGTCCAGCGCTACTGCAGAAAGTGAGACATGAACGAGTGCTATAACACCGAGGAGTTTAGAAAAGCGCATCTTGAGTGTTGTTGGGTCGTTGTCAATATGATAGGATGAGGTGATGTTTGTTGATAGTGGACCAAGTAAGAGGCGATTGGAGAATTTGAAGAGTTTGAGATGCTTTGAGAATGATGCAGTTGTAAGAGCTTGAGGTGTTGGTCCGTTTACACCTTGCTTCTGACCTTATATCTTCGACATACAAAATCAAAGCGAGTATATGGTTTTTGGTATACCAAGAATGTTCCGTTGCGGGTAGCACACTCAAAATACTTTCAAATCGGCAGTCTCAAGAGAAAAGAAAACAAAGGGTCGGAGGGATAAGAATCAAAGCTGAGGTAGTATGTATGCTGAGCAATGCCGCGTGGTCTTATCTTGCGAGAGGATACGATGGTTTACGATCTTTATTATACCTCTGTGAAGCACACCTCTTATAGATATTCGAGGCGGCCTGCGAAGTTGTATGATCCCAGTTCGCACGTCACGAGGCATTTCAATGTTGCAACTCAGGATTTGTATCAGTCACCAGAGGCGCAGTTGACGGATTCCCTTTGCCTAACAAGCATGGTCAAAGATCCTGTTGTTGTATATGACACATCTATTTCAAGAGTGTACCCGCACCGGAATTCCTTACTTACCAGGGTGGAAAAGCCAACAGCTTTCCGTCATTACCAACGTGCCGCATCTGCGCCAAGGATTTACTTCTACGTGTTCAGACTGGATCTGGCCTCTCCAGCTAGATAGGTCACTTATCAATGCATGCTCAAACCCATTGAGAGGATCCTTCATGAAAGCCTTTGGTTCTTTGGTCGTGAATTGAAAAGGGCCTACCAAAAATTACGCCACTCAACCTGACTCATTGTGCCTTTCGATTCGTCTGGTATGGCCCCAAGTTACGGAGCTCAGCCTCTGTAGTAACCATCCTTCGTCTTGAAACTTGGGGTTGGAAATAAACAACCCGCGCCCTTGGTCATGTGTGGGGGTAGTTTTAGGGTGAAAATTCGTGGTTGAGTGAAAGTGAGCTTGAAATAGGAGGAAGCTGTTGTAAGTCTTACGAGAGGCGTGGTGTTGGAGTCATATGGTGATTGGTACTCATGCACTGTGATGCCAACAACAAACCCAACAACAAACCCAACATCACCTTGAAGGATTGAGATTGTTGGGAGACGGATCACATGGTTGCCTAAATAGTATGTCTGAGGGGCCATATTTTCGAAGGAGTACCATCATTCTCTTGAAAATCTTGGCGGGAAGTTTCATGAGATCCCTCCATCTTAGAAAGTGTCAAATGACAACAGATATCCAATGGACGAAGTACTAGCTCAAGAACGATGGAACGAAAATAGTAACCACAGCCACGACTTCAAGAGTTTTGTGCCTTCCAACATGTATTGAGCCGTATATTCAAACGGCTCGCTCATGAAAAGAAAGGACAGATTAGCCAAAAGCATTGCCGGTGACCTCCATCGACGAAGGATCTCTCCACGAGGCGAAATCTAGCAGTATTTGAGGGAATGGTATACCTATTCGGAGTGGTGACGATGCTCTGCTTCTTTATATAAAGAGCGTTATAGTTGTCTGTTCAATCTCTGCCATCAATCCCTCATCTTTTAATCACAGCTCTTTAGGGTGATTTTCTCCATATTCGACCGACCTCTTCTACAACGACATCCACCACCACGCAATAGTCGCATTACTGCCTCGTCGGTTCGAGCTTCTCTCTTATTACTTCAAGTCGAGTCTATATCGAAATTTACTTGGTGAAAATGGCTGCCGTATTGAATGCAATTGGCTTTGGAATCCTGGGAGCTTCTATGGTTCCTATGGCCCAGAGCTTCTTTCCACCACCATATAAAGCTACAACCGTCGTCCGGGTGGCAGCAGGTATGACTATGCCTGGAGATTCAGATTCTAGCACAGAAGGCAATACTTGCGGTATTGGTCTCTTTGACGGCGACGGTCAACGAATCGGTTTCAAAAGTGGTACTCGAGCTGGGAAAATTGGCGACGGTAGATACTCGGACATCAAGGTCGATCCAGTCGATAGCAAAAACAACCGACCTCCGGAGTATTTGTCGATATAGGGTGGAGGGAGTGACTCCTTATGCGTTGGATATATTGCTGTCACTGAACCAAGCTCTGAATACGTAAGTAGATTCCCAAAACACTTGTTTCCCCTTTTCTCAAATGTTTTTGACAACGCAATGCTGATTTGATAACTTGCAGTGTAAGTGCCAAGTTTCTACTAGACTTTCAATCAACATACTTCATATACACTCCAAACATGCTCTTGAGTAAGAAAAAGGTTACTAACTCCCGGCAAGGGGCTTTCTACGGTGATATCCCAAAGCAATGTGGCGCTCCTTGGTACCACTCCAATCTTGAAGTCCAGTTGCAACAAGGAGCTTACTACCCGGCCTGCTTCTGGCTCACATCTCCGGATCTCACGACTGGCAATAAACCTCACCCTTTCCCTCAGGGATATGGCATCCACCTCACCGACTTTACACAGTCAGCAGACCGAGCAAATCAGTATAACACGTCTTCGGACACTGCGTGCAAGAGTGATCCACGCTACAAGGCTTATGATGCTATAACTGAGATGAATTGCTTGCCAATTTTCAATCCTCCACTCACTTACGGCTCAAACTCAATCGACCCAGATTTCGACGCCCTCAAAACATCTGGAAGCTTCATGTGTGAGCCTCATGCTGATGGAAAGACAATGCCAAACGCTCAGCAAATTCATCGTCTGGAGCAATGGACGTCAGGAAGAGTCAATACGCCAACTTACGGTGTGAAGCGATCCGAGGCACTGAAGAAAAGACAGGTCAAGACGAGACAGAATGGGTTCCAGAATCAGGCTTGCGCAGGAAATCATGTTGTTATCAGCAGCCTTGATCAGCATACAGCCACCGAGCTGTGCCAGAGCGCTACTTCGGTTGGGCCTGACTTCGTGTCGACTCAAGAAAGCTTATATTGCGATATGTGTAAACATGAACTGTGGCCAGTCTGTTCGACGACTATCACCGCGGCGTGTTTCGATTTGAGTAACAACACAGTCCGTACTGGTACGGGAGTACATGGGAGAGACGAGTCTAGTGGTAGAGAGGTTCCCTCGAAGTCATTCAGTAAAGTTTCGAATTGGTAGTGATAATTTTCATCGTCTTCATGTGGTTCGATCAAGGCACTATGATCAGTGGAGGATTGTAAGTGATGCTACTTGGGTTCTTTTTGGGAGGGGGGCGCTCGGGTGGCATTGTGTATGTGTGGAGTTATTTGGAGCTGAGATTGGATCCAGGGCGCGCTTAGCTCAGTTGTAGAATTAGTCATAACCCGAATTGTACGTTTTTTATAGAAATGAATTGGAAGTCGCCGAAACCCATCCCTTTTTGAATCGCGCTCAACTCGTCAAACGCTCTGTTGTCGATACGAGACTGGCAATGCTACCGGTAGATCAAGGTTCAGTAGTCTTCGCTTGCCGCTCAAACCCGCTCTTAAGATCGTGAAAATGCGAGGCTGGATGGTACAAAGTTGAGGTAGCAGTCAGCACTGCCTCAATCTGCATGCAAGCCACATCTCGAGACATTGTCCAAGTTTGATTCAAGTTTAACTTGGACTTAGGAAGCCTTGTCTACAACCCTTAAAAAGTTACAATACTGTCTTTAAAGTCCCACTTTACCAGGCGGCATTGGAATATCTCACGCCTTTTTCCTTGTGAGATATTCAAATAATAATTTATAAAAATAAATAGAATAATCTTCCCGATTATATCGGGGTTTGGCTTGTAATTTGTAAATAAGTATGTAGCTAGCTTTTGAAGTGCTCCAAATTTTCGACTCCCGAGGAGTTGAACATCGGGAGAGGCCTTTCCAATATCCAAACC
>QGMK01000766.1:0-17563 GCA_007825345.1 Lachnellula suecica
ATCCTCCATAACGACCTCTCGAACACCCGCCAACACACTGAACTGGCCACCCATACCCGCAAACACAAGCTTCTGCTCCCTGACAGCAGTATTGTCCACCAGGGTCGCGACTTCTACATCGTCGCCGTCCGGTCCTTGACCCGCCTGGGCGTTGGCGTTGAAGCCCCATGTATACGCTCTACCAGCTTCGGTGATGGCAGCACCTCCGTCAGGGCCGGCTTCGATATACGCAGCGCTCGGGATTGGCAGGGCTACTGGCGTAGAGAGGTATGTAAGTTCGCCGTTGGCCTTTCGAAGACCCGCATCTGGCGGTAGGGTGGTAAGGTCCAGGCCGCATTGGTGATTGTCGACGCCGCCCCAGACCAGGACCTGACCATCAGCCGTCAAAGCCATGGAATGGTGAGAGCCGCCGACGACCTGCTTCACGTGATGGTCTCTGAGGGTCTGGACGATCATTGGGGTGGCGACAGTCGGGGACATGTCTGTGGGGTCTGGCTGGGTACCGCATTGCGCCTATTGGTGAATTAGTATGGTGACGCGAAGGAGAGTGTCCCAGGAACCGTGAGACATTGTCAATCTGCTTCAGTTCTTGATTCACTGGGAAAACTTACTTGGCCATTATTGCCCCAGGCATAGACGACGCCCTGCTTATCGATAGCGAGACTGTGTGAGCTGCCAGTACCAATCGAAACAAACTTCTTCCGTGGCAGCGAAACCTCTCTTGGGAATAGGCTGCTTGCCGCAAATGGGTCGGCAGTCTTGCGGTCGGAAAGTCTGGTCTTCATCTCGTGGCCTGGCTGGCGGCGAGTGAGCTGATCCTCCTCATCTGCTCCCCAGGTGAAGACTTTGCCGTTCTTATTAAGAGCAAGCATGTGATCGGCGCCGGCCTCGATACGAATAATGTCCTTTAGCTCAGGGATGATGATGGGGATAGGTTGCTTGTTCGGATGAAGGGGCCGGAACCCAATGCCTCCGTTCTTGCCCTTGGGAAAGTTAGCAGATGAAAAGGTAAAGGGAGACAAATACTTACGCGAAAGTTGCCCCAGCCGAAAACGAGACCTGTAGTAGTAAGAACGAAGGTGTTACTATTGCCAGCCGCCAGCTGAACAAACTTTGTTCCCTCAGGAAAATGGGCCAGATCTACTTCGCGCGGTTCTGCCTCGCTCGCATTGAGACCGCTGTCGAGGTTCTCATTGTCAGAATCTGAGTCGTCGTCGATGTCTCTCATCGCACCAGGCTCGGTAGGTCTGCCGAGGGCGCCCTCGTCGTTCACGCCCCATGTTAGGATTTTGTTATCGTTGGTTAGAGCAGCACAATGCATGCCACCTACGGCGATGTTGACTATACCAGCGGTAGCCAGGAGCGGGTTGTGGCGAGGTCGGTACACGTTGGTGACCTTCTGCTTGCTGCCAGCTTGGTTGGTGGCGCCGAGGCCCAGTTCGCCGAAAGCACCTTCGCCGAAGACATATATGTCGAGAAGTGTTGTGGGTGCGTCGTTAAGATGTGGAAGCTGTTTTGGAGGTTTGGGGACGGTGGCGGCGCGAGGAGTGGTTGCCTTTTTCTTAGGTACGGGAGTCTTTTTCAGGGGTGCCATCTTGTTGGATCTTGCCTTTTTGGCAGGTTGGTGATCTTCTTCATCATCTTCCACGTCACGAGTTTTGCGCTTTCGTGACTTTGTTGTAGCTGCAGCGGGGGAGGCCTTTTTAGGCTTAGCGGCGGGTTTTTTCGTCTTTGTGGCTTTTCCAGAACCAGCTTTCTTGGAGTTCTTTCGAGCGGTTTCCTTAGCCGAGGCCGCCTTGCGTTTAGTGGTGGGAGCCATTGTTGTCGCGGTGTTGGGGTTGGGGTTGGTGTTGTTGGAGTTGTTGTGGTTGTAGCTGAGCGACTTGGTACCAACCTGTCGGGTTAGATATAAACAAATTTGTCGCGGAGAACGGGAGCTAGTAGCGGGAACTAACTATATTGAGATTAGTTTTCCGCGAACTCACGTGATAGCTTTGGCTGTAGACCAAACTCGGAAATTTTCGAATTCTGCTTCTTTGTGAGATTAATATAGAGCTTCTAACTTGTAGTGAATGATAATAATACATGATAAACGCCATCTAATACCCTCAATATGTGACCATAACAATCTTATTGATATACCTCGCATCCCTCCTCAACACAAGGTTCTCCGCAATCCACCTGCCAGTATCTTCCCGCGAGATAGTATACCCAATAGCCTTGGATTCTCGCCCAGTCTTAGGATCCTCAATGCCAACGCGGATCGTCTTCTTTGACTCGCCGTTCGTCAACAAGCTGGCGCGGACGATAGTACAAGGATCCTGGCCTCCCAGAAAGCGATCCTCCATGGCTTGCTTGTCCTGATGTGGAACCTTGAGCATGATTTTGTATAGAGGGACTACCGCAAGAGGCGTGTCGCGGCCGAATCGAGACATGCCGGTCGTGCTGCAAGCGATGATATGCGGGCTGCCAGTGGCACCTTTGGCTCGCAGCTCAGTCCTCTGGATCTGCACCACCGAGGTTCGATAAGGTGGGCTGGTTGCCGATAGTGGTGACAACGTAGTCGACCAGTTTCCCGTCCTGGCCCTGTATACATTCAGATACGGCAACAACGTCTTTTCCGTTGCCTTCAACGATCTTGAGGTTCCGGGTAGTTTCCAGTGGGAAGATGGCCGTGAGCTTTGAAGGAACTCGACAGAGGGCGATGCATTCATGGCCGGCAGCAAGTGTATGCCTGAGTGCAGAAAGTCCAACACCGGTGCTGGCGCCGAAGAATGCAACAGTAAGAGTCTTGGAACTACTCATGTTATCGATTTGAATATGATATTTGGCTTAGTGTACTGAGGATTGGATTTATTGGATGGATTATTGCAAGATTGAGTTGTGAAGATGTTTTTTGTTTGGTCTTCCAAGTTGGAAGAGACTGTGGCTTTATATCTTCTATCCAAATTTGATTCTTCTACTTACACTTACCCCTATATCATCTCGTGGACGATTCGATCTGCTCGCGGTTTTCTCGCGACGTGACTCGGCGCGGAGTTCCCCCACCCCTGACAGCTTAGGGCTGAGGACGGCGTCGCGGGCTGTGGCGCACGCTGAATCATCACGCAGGCGGCAGCCCAGACCTCTATCTCGGCGTCGGCCACGTTGAAGCAGGCCTAAGCACAGCATCACGACTCCATCATGTCCGCCGAGAAAAGCGCGTCGTCCCCCTCTGCTACTGCAGGCCCCACCCGCGCGCCGAAGCCTCGTAGCTGCGTGGTATGCCGCTTTCGCAAGGTCCGCTGTGATAAACTGTCTCCATGTTCCAATTGCCGCAGAGCCAATATTGCTTGCGTTTTACCGTCCACTGACCGTCCGCCGAGATGGGCGCGTCGTTTGGGCTTAGAGCGTGCCGGCACCGAGAGTGCCAGCAGCTCAGCATCAACTGCACCTGTTGATATTATGGACAGGCTGCGACACCTCGAGGGCCTAGTCCAAGACTTGACCGGCCAGTAAGGATAACTCTTTATTTAGTAAACCCGTTCTATTTTCTTTCTTCTGCACTTTCAGTTGCTTCTCTTGAATTCCCCAGAAGCCTACACTTCTTTCTTTTTTCTTCTTTTTTTCTCGAACAAGGAATAACAGACTCCTTTTTATCTAGGCTGGATCAAGCGAATGCTGCGGCGGTTAGAACCAGCTCGGTCGCCGGTGGTTCCTCTGGAGTAGGCTCTCCAGAGAGTTCTAGCCAGGATCACATCACAGAGCCCGGTGTCAACAACATACAGAAACCATTCGGAAGGCTTGTACTTCAGGATGCTAATCGAGGTCGCTATGTGAGCAGCGGCTTCTGGTCACGAGTCGGTGACGAGGTACGCCGGCCTGCTATCTTCCCAGCGACGAATTTCGCTATGGATTGTTGTACGCTAGCTAATATTTCCAACAGCTTGATGGGCTTGATTCAGATACGTCGGAGGAGGAAGCTTCTCTTGGGAAGTCTTCTTCAACGCAAGAGCTTGACCGAACGCCTTCTGAACGCCATGCGTTCTTATTTCGACACAATTTGGGGCCTTCTACCCCGTATCTCCGCGCATTTCACCCACTGCCATCGCAGATACCATTCCTCTTGGACGTTTTTTCAGAAAATATCAATACTATCCTCCAAATCGTTCACCTACCTACAGTTACCAAATTGGTTCGCGATTTGCGAAGCAGTAACATGGGAAGTCTGACACCAGCTAACGAAGCTCTAATGTTCTCGATTTACTACGCGGCAATAACATCTATGGATGAAGATGATGTAGGTTATTCTTGAACCTTCAATTTTTCTATTGTATATAAACACAAGCATAGCCCTGCTAACGCTCGCATTCAGATCATGACCAATTTTGGCCAGGCCAAAACCGACCTTAACCTCAAATACCGCCTTGGCCTAGAGCACGCACTCGCCAAAGCTGATTTCCTAAACGTCCCCGACTTAGTTCTGGTACAAGCTTTTGCCATCTTCCTCTCACTTCTTCGCCGCCATGACAGTCCACGGTTCGTGTGGATGATGACGGGGCTCGTCGTCAGGATGGGCCAAGCACTTGGCTTGCACCGCGATGGTGCAAATTTGAAGAACCTCACTCCTTATGAAACCGAGATGCGACGGAAAACTTGGTGGGTTCTGTGTATGCTGGATATGCGGTCATCTGAAGACCAGGGAACGGACTATATAATCCCACGCGGGAGCTTTGACACCAAGCCTCCCTTGAACATCAACGAAGCAGACATTGATCCCAAAACGACTGTTATGCCGACAGCGCGTGAAGGCATTACCGATACGACATACTTGCTCGTTCAGATTGAGATAGGCAAAGTTTCGAAAGAGATGATGGACCTGGGGACTAAGGAGGGTGCGATAGAGGAACAAAACCGGCTTCTCAACGAGATGTATCAGAAAGTGGACCAAGGCTACCTTCAATACGCGACAGACCTGTCAGTGGGAAGCATTTATTGGGTCCAGGTATCGGTCATACACCTCGTAATGGCCAAAATGACCCTCTTTGTCTACCTCCCTATCCTATTCTCATCCACAAGCGAGCACTATTCGGACCACATCAGAACCAAACTGCTCATAGCAGCAATCGAACTTGCGGAATATAACCATGCCCTCAACGCTGAGCGAGCATGCCGTCAATGGCGCTGGGTCTATCAGGTCTACACCCATTGGAACGCCATTGTTTACCTCTTGATGGAATGTTCGAGACGTTTGTGGTCTCCTATCATTGAGAGGTCCTGGGTAGCTCTCCAAAGCCCGTGGCTGATTCCAGCTCAGTCCAATATGGACAAGAACCAAAGAGTCTGGATACCCCTGCGGAAGCTGACGGCCAAGGCCAAGAAACATCGCGATGCCGAGATCGAACGGTTACGAAATGATCCGCAGGCTGCCGCGCAACTAGAAACGGAAGACCAGGGAAACCCCGTCCCCGGAAGCCCCGGTCCTTTTCCAGCTGGATCTAATGTCGTCGAACTGTTTCGCGAACGGTGGCGCCAGCTTCTAGCAAGACCTCAACAGTCTGTTTCCAGGCCTGTCAACCCATCACCACATCCCACCCAGGCTCAACCGACTTCGAACCCCATAACCTCATATAACCCAAGCGGCATGGGATCTGTTCCAACCTTCGACCCAACCTATCTCAACGTCAGTGACCTTCAGCCCCAAAACCTCCCAAGCAGCAGATCCTCAGACTCAGGCGTAACAACCAACGTTCCCGGGGACTTTACCGTGAGCCAAGCCGCAAATCCATCATACAATGCCGCCCCCCCCGTTCCAGAGACCACCACTTGGCCCGGGGATCCTGGCGTCGTGCCGTGGTTATGGGGTGGGCTGTGGAGTGACGCGAATCAATCTACTGATGCGTTTGCCAACGTGGATCTGGATGCTATTGATGTAAATATGGATATTGATGGAGAGATGGATTGGTATAGTTGGATGGAATCTGCTAAGGGGATGGAGTTCGATGCTAGCGCAGGGCCAAGTGGCAGTGGATAAGTGCAGTGGCTTCGAGTCTGACTTGCGAGAGACATGTTTCTCTGAGTATGTTTGCCAAGTACCATCGTCTGCCTCCTGCAATATGTGTAATTTGGATTATTGGCGTACTTTCCGTTTTACTTGAACTACAAGTTCACGGTCTGGGTCTGATCCCATTTCAGTGCGCCCCACCTTCACAGGAATTGCAGTTCTCGAAACAGAAAGCCAGTATCGCGACAATGTTGGTCAGACACGATACAAGCCAGCCGTACGTGTATCCAAAACAATATCATTTAATAAGAGTCGTTAATCACATATCTCATTACATCGAATCCATTCAAAACGTGAACCCGCCTGCAAGCTCCATAACCCCATTGGGATCGTACTGCGCTTGGATAGTCCTCAATCTTGCCGCATTCGTAGGGCCATACAGTTGGGCCCCAGTATACGTATCCAGCGCATAATTCGGATACGCATACAGATCCGCGCTATAAATGCCCTCGTCCATCGCCACTTGCGTCAGGTGATTGATGCTCTGCTGCATGATGCCGCGCCAATACGAGTCTTCCGCGGCGAGCTTCCAGGAGAAGTAGAGATTCAGTGGCAGCTGGGACAGATTATGTGGATAAGCGGAGTCGGTGGCGTACTGCCCGTAGTCTCCAAAGGGCTCTACGTCGTAGGATAGAAGCAGGCCTTCGTGTACGATGGCGAGCGCGCCGTAGAAGCTTGATTCGTTGTACACGGCATCCATGTAGGCTTTTGTGAGGCCCGTGGTACTTAGGGTTGCGAATGCGCCGCGGTTGCCCCCCTGCGATTTGGGAGGGCGCGACTTGGGAAAAGGACTCGTAGGTTTGGACTTCTAGTGTGTCGATTATGGCGGTGATGTTGTTGTAGGGGTCAAATGCGGCGGGACGTTCTGGGCCGTCGTAGAAGGAGAGCAGGATAGCGCCTGGGATGGTGCCTCCGTTGATGGTAAGGATTACCTGGGCTTTGGGGTCGGTGTTTTCGGTTTGGAAGGTCTGGGTAGCTATGATCAGATCTTCGATTGAGCCGGTGTCAAAGACTTGGAGACCGCCATACACCATGTCCACTTGAGCGTGAGTTTCCATCACGATACTTGTGACAATGCCGAAACGGTTCAGTCCACCTTTCAGCGCAAAGAACAGGTCGGGCGTAGAGGAGTCGACGCTTGTGATGGTGCCGTTGGGGAGAACGAGGTTGTAGGACTGTATAGTGTCACAGGTGAGGCCAAATTGGTCGGTCTTCCAAGAATAGCCTCCACCAAGGGTAAATCCTCCAGTGCCTGGCCCTTCAACTCGGCCGCCGACAACATTTACACCCGTGCCTTGGAGTGCAGTGTATACATCAGTCCACACCTACTTTGTATTAGTCACGATATTCTGCAGAGGGGTTTTTCGTAACTTACATTTCCAAGGCCAACCTCAACAGTGCTCTTATCTGCTGACAAAGTGATCTCTGTGATTTTGGCGACAGAGATCTGCACGCCAGTCGTGCTGGAGAAGCCAGGATTTGAAGCGTGACCACCGGATTTGATAGCGAAAGGCGTCCGTGTAGACCCCACAAGTTTAAGGATTGTAGAGACATCTTGTGCATTGGCGACTTCAACCACGCACTCAGGCGTTTGCTCCGAAGAAGTCATATAATGATAAACGCCGTCGATGAATTCTTCGGTCAGAGCGTAGTAAACCGTTCCGGCGATGTTGCTTGCTATCTCCGAGCAGATATTACTTCCTGCTAGAGTCTGCCGCTCTTGCAATTGTACCACAGCGGCCAAGCCGGTGGTTAAGAGAAGAGGGAGGGCTGGGAGACGCATCTTGATTGTCAGAATTGCACTTTGCACGATTCACATGGAACTCTATTCAAAGGTTCAATATATGCTGCCACCAGAAACTGAACCTCGGATTGCCCATTTATCAATTCTCCTAGTTGATGTAGAATGGCCAATGAGGGTATGCTCTTTCCCGAGCCACCTAGAAAAGTACTCATAGGAGGAAATGATCGACACGCAGCAATGCCTTTTCAAAGCAACAGTCAATCTTATAATTCCACACCATGCTTTGTTTTTGCAAGGCTCCGAAGCTTTAGGGTCCTAGTTCTACGCCTAGCTATCCTGATCTGCCGTGCGCTGCTGATCCCCTTGGTGCAGTCCCCACTTAGGGCCCGCAAGCCAGGTTCTCCTTGAACCAAAACCGGTCCCTGACACGAGTAAAGCAAAGTACAAGGCACGTAATATACCAGTCTGGAAAGATGGAAACAGGATGGGAGTATAACGATTTGTAGCTCTAGAAAACCCGAGAAAGAAATGAGAAGGCTGGGTTCAAAAAATGCTGGGAAGGGTGATGCTATCCACCCTTCAATCTTTCACCACAGACTGTAACCCAAGGGGGTGGAGCCTACTGCCGCCAGATCCCCCCCCCCCGACTCCAACGCAAGCAATATTGCTGATCATAGGAGATTTTCTGTGCTAAATGGCTTGATAGACAAGACCCCCCGTACATGCCTCACGTACGTGTAAGGCATCAGTGGTGGAAACGTTACGCTTCGGAGCTTATTTTTACCTCGGCGATCCACAGCAACACCAATACTAAGCTCCATTGAACGTTCCAGGGACGCTTTGACAGCCCATCTAATCAATTATGATATCGGACTTTCAACCAATGAATAGTGAATAATAACTATTAGTATTTATCGGTACATGGATGTACCCGAAAATTGATTGTGGGGGTGATGGAGAATGATCAGCGCAACGTTTCAAGAAGCTTAAAACTTCACAGTACAGAGGCTAAATTAGCGCCGCACGTGATCTTATGCCTCAGGTACGAAGCCGTGCACTCGAACTGAAGATCCAACTCAATCAACAAAGTTCAGAGGACTTCGTTTCCACTTTCGGCTCCCAAAGCTGGACCGGCGAATATACTCTCTGAGAGATAAGGAATCTAGCATGTGGGATTTGGAAAGGGGAAGTATTCTCCCGGTTCCACCCCTGTCCACCCCGCCATCTCACCCCGCCAATATGACCGGCATAGCATGTGGGCGCTACCAATATAGCGCAAGCCTTGCGCGTATTCGACTTCTGAACCCGGTCGGCATCCGTCAATAGGGTTTATAGCAAGACTAAATGTAGGTCTTAAAGGCTCGCTTTCTAGAGCGCTAGCGGTGCTTCCTGCCCGTTGGAGGTGTCTTTGCGAGTTCTGTGGAGACAGCTTCCCCGCATTCTTAAAGCCACGCGCAACCAGGAACAGAACCCTAAACGGGAACTAGCCATATATCACCAGGACAAGTTGTCTCAGTGCCGAGGAGACATGTGCTAAGTAGGTATCAATTATTGTATTTATATACATGAACCGATTTCTCAAGATGGTCGCCTTATCTACACACAAACCTCAATCTAGGAGCAGGCTGAGAGGATTTCTTTTCATTTGTTTGTCGAGGTAGTCTTCCATCATGAGGCTCCTTCTACTTCTCCTCGGCATACTTTCTGTATCTTATGCAGTTCCAGCAAAGCGTGCACTTTCCCCCACGGTTTCAATAGCCTCTCCCTCAGCCACAATTATTGGCTCAACCTCGGGCCTGGTTGATAGTTTCAATGGCATTCCATTCGCCCAGCCGCCTACCGGAGCTCTTCGACTCAAGCCTCCGCAGTCCCTGACTTCGGCTCTGGGGACTGTGACTGCCACCGGAACGGCCCAGGCTTGTCCTCAGATGTACTTCAGCGATGCTACAAGCACATTTCCAGAATCCGTCCTTGGCGTTGTCCTCGACTTACCCCTATTTCAAACCGTCACAGATGCAGGGGAAGATTGCTTGACCGTCAATGTCCAACGACCGACCGGAACAAACTCAAGCTCCAAATTGCCAGTTTTGTACTGGATATTCGGAGGCGGTTTCGAGTTAGGAAGCACTCAAATGTACAATGGAGTCTCTGTTGTCAATGATGCGATTTTGCAAGGATTTCCTATGATATTCGTTGCTGTAAACTACCGGGTTGGTGGCTTTGGGTTCATGCCTGGCAAAGAGATATTAGCAGATGGATCTTCGAACCTGGGCTTATTAGACCAGAGACTTGGACTTCAAGTAAGGCTTTTGAAAAACTTGGGAGAACCGGAAGCTAATGGGAAATCTTGTAGTGGGTCGCAGACAATATTGCCAACTTTGGAGGAGTAAGTAATCTCATTGTCTTGACTCAGAGATGAGACACATGTTTGAATTGCTTTGCTTCGCGGAACAAGAAATACTGATCATGAAAGCAGGATTCAGACAAGGTCACTATCTGGGGAGAGAGTGCTGGCTCAATCTCTGTCTGGGATCAAATGGCTTTGTACGATGGGGACAACACTTACAACGACAAACCATTATTCCGAGGCGCTATAATGGATTCCGGAAGCTTAGTCCCAGCAGACCCGGTGGATTGTCCAAAGGGCCAGGTTGTTTATGATACAGTTGTGGCAACGGCAGGCTGCTCAACGTCGAGTGATACCCTAGCTTGCTTAAGGGCTCTCGATTACGAAACGTTCTTGAATGCTGCAAATTCAGTGCCAGGGCTTTTGAGCTACACTTCAGTCGCTCTTTCATACTTGCCCCGCCCCGATGGAACCTACCTCACGGCATCCCCAGAAGTTCTAGCTCAGGAAGGTAAATATGCAAAAGTGCCTTTTATTCTAGGAGACCAGGAGGACGAAGGGACAATCTTTGCTCTTTTCCAGAACAATCTCACCACTACCACCGACGTAGTGAATTATCTTTCCGACGTCTTTTTCGCCGACGCCAGCACGGCGCAGCTTGAGGAGTTGGCAGCGACATATGCCGATACCACCACTGACGGCTCTCCTTTCCGAACTGGCCTTCTGAATGATCTGTATCCCCAATTCAAACGCGTTGCTGCCATCCTAGGAGATTTGACGTTCACCCTCACTCGTCGTGCTTTTCTCAATATAGCCACTTCAGTTAACCCAGATGTTCCCTTCTGGTCTTAGTAAGTTCACATGCTCTGCCGAAATGAGGCCAACAGCTAAATTGTCCACAGTCTTGCCTCCTATGACTATGGAACCCCACTTCTTGGCTCTTTCCATGGTGTAAGTACTTCTCTGTTTAATCCCTTTCGATGCACGCTGTTTAATCCAAACTTTTACATTTTACTGACGCTTTCTTCTAGGGCGATATCCTTCAAGTCTTCTACGGCATTCTCCCCAACTACGCCTCGGCTTCTATCCACAACTACTACTTCTCTTTCGTCTACAACCTCGATCCAAACAACCACACCGGTGGCGGAGTCACTAATGACAGCTTCCCAGAGTGGCCACAATGGAGCGCGGATAAGCAGTTGATGCAGTTCCAGTCTTTGAGCTCGGATCTGATTACGGATGACTTCCGGTCCGAAACATATACCTGGTTAGCTGCAAACACGGGGGATTTACATATTTAGATGTTCTGCATACATATCAAATATTATTAATTTTACCCGAATATCAGTCAAATTCTCATGCACGGCTTCGTCACGAGTTGGTGTTTGGTCCGGATTAGGACAATGCCATCGTGATTAGTGAACACGGAAAAATCTTTGTCAGCTTATTGCTTTGGACATTGTATCCCAATCCAGGGGCTGTTTGCGCATACCCTTCAAAGCTGATTTGCTTTATGAGGCTAGTTTGGCCTCATCAAGACATGCTTCTGTCTACATCATCACGACCGATCTTGCCAGATTACTCCGCAGAGATTGTAAATGTAAACCTGAAAGGCAGATTCAAAGAAATAAGAGCAGTATATAATTACCTAATTTCCTCATAAAAGTCTCTCTCATCATCACCATTTCCACACTCTTCAACAAATCAACAGCACTCCACACTCTCAAAGACACCTCTCCGGTTTTACCCATCTACTACGCAACAACACATCAAACCACCCACCTCAACCTCCTCAACCATGCCCCAATCATCCTGCCTCTGCGGTGCAAACGTCATCACCTGGGACGCCGAGCCCGCCTTCAAATTCCGCTGCCACTGCACCGACGAGCGCAAACTAACCGGCGCCGCCTTCGCCCTCAACATCCTGGTCCCCATCGAAGCCCCCACCGTCATCAAGGGCAAGCTCTCCGTTTGGGGCAAAACCGTCGACAGCGGGAACATCATATCCAACCATTCCTGCTCGCAGTGCGGCAGCTTGCTGTATCGTACTAGTACTGGGTACCCGGGAACTCTTGCGATCAAGGCGGGGTGCATTGATAGCAAGGAGGATCCGTCTTCTACCTATGTGCCGGATATTGAGATCTTCACGAGGAGCCGCGTGCCGTATGTTGCGGCCTTTGAGGGAGTGAGGCAGGAGGAGGGAGACTTTACGAAGGAATCACTGGTTGCTTTGGGGCTCGCTTAGGAGGGGATGTTTTTTGACTCTCACAGAGGTCGAGCATCGTCCTACGGACTTATTCCGCAGTACTGCAAAGAAGACCTTGCTTGCTCTCTTGTGTTAAGACTTACATTCCGAAGAATCAGAACCAAGCTTCCAAAGAGGAGTCCATAAACATATAGTACCAATTTAAATTATTCGATTGATTAATTTCTCATTCCATCTTATTTTCGTTTTGTTTTAGTGAAATGTTGCGACTCACTCGCTGTTGTAAACACTCGGCTAACTAAAAGGGGGGATAGCTCGCGATGTTATCAGGACCGGAAGGGAAGTCAATTCAGACAGAAACATAACCTAACAGGTAAATATTGGAATCAAAGTCCAAAGCCCACTTTTAGACAGGATGGCCAAAAAGGACGGTGGCCGGGAAAGGCTCGTTTCTAACTGCCACGTGATCAATATATGATGTCGCCAGTATTACGAAAGAAGAGTATGAACATATGGCATCTGTTCAATTTGAACATTTCTCAAAGATTATAGGTAATCTTCTGGGCTTTTATTTTACCTTTGTGGCAGCTTACTGGGCAACTTTATTATTTTTGACTCATTTTGCCGCAACCGAGAGGAGCTTGGGAATGACCTTGATGGACGGCTACAAGTTGATCATTTGTCCTACAACAAAACTTTTATACCCCATCAGAACGTTTCCGTTTGATCTTTATTAATTTAGTTCGGAAGGCTGCGCGCAGCAGTATCATGCGATGAACGGGACCTAGGAAGCACCCGTGACCCCAGCCCGCATTCGGGGAGATGAAACACCAATCCAAAAAATAATCAGCCAAGCTCATATACTTCAAACCCCACAGTTTCCCCGACCGGGTTGTTGAACCAAGCCCGTGGGTCTGGATCTTCGTTTCCAAGTCGATCCTCCAGATTATCTGCCCTCTAATATGGTTGGCTCCCTCTCTATGAAACTTCGAGCCGGAAATTATCTGGGGGGTTTTTGCGTGGCTGCGAATAGTCTCCACTTGCATAATTTCGTTCCGTTCAAATTGAAGCCGTTTGAATCCAGATTCCATTTCTTTCTCTCCCTCTTTATCGTTTCTGCGGTGCATTTCTCTCTTTTCATCCAACTTACCACGTTCATTCCCCGCAGCATACGCTGCTTTTCACTTCTCAAAATGCGTTTCGCGTTCCTTTCGTCTCTTCTTGCCAGCAGCGTGGTCTGCGTACTTGGCGATGCTGTCATTACTACTTTTCCGGATTCGCTGGCACTGGGTGCGAGCTTCGATCCGGTCATAGCCGCATACTGGACTGGCCTTCCGCATCATCGTCGGACACCATTTTCTGTGCGTTCATGCTACCTTCTAGGGAAGCATGTAGACTAATTCCAAGATAGGTTTCTCCGGATGGCAAATCTGCATACCTGGCTTATCTCGACTCTGGTAAAAAGAATGTGTATGTTCAGCAGGTTGATGTGACTACTTTTGCGGCCGTTGGTACTGCATTCTCTACCGCTGCTTATGAAGCTGCGGGGCTGGTTGCCCAGAATGATGGATTTGCATTGTTGGCCACTGTTGATGCTACTGGAACTACGGATATTCCTCCGAACGACTACCCGATCGTTGCGGTGATCAGAGTCAAGGCAGGGGCTGAAGTCTGGAGGACGCCTATGAATGGGCCTGGTGTTCATGCAGCGGAAGGTGTAAGTCGAAACGCTACGTTATGGATTAAGCAGTTTGTTGACCTTCCTCAGTTGACTGCCACCCCTGACGCCAACGGGGATCTTGTCTACTCCGAGACATCGGGTCTCTACGCTGCTTACTTCGTCGTCACTGGTAATTGACTCCACGATCGTCCACCCATATTGCTAATTATTGTGCAAAGGGTACACGGGTGACTTCTCTGGCCATTTCGGAGACTCCATCCAGTATGTTGATGACTCCGGAAGTTTACAAGATATCGCATCTAGCAGCGTATTCGGCTGCTCTCATAACACGGGTATTGGTCTCGAAGCTGCCGATGCTCCTCCATATGCAAGCGTATGTGCCGAAGACCAAGGTTCCATCTGGCTCAACACGGATACGCAATATATGTCTGGTGTGAAGATTGCCAACGAGAACACCACGAACGGCGTCAGTGGAGAGCCAAGTAAGCCCAGTCCCTTCATTCAGATTGACAGTATACTAACAACAAACAGTGGGTGGAATGTCTGGGTCATACAGCAACCTTGCTCTCTTCCCCGGCACGACCTCATACATCTTCGCCTGGCAGTCCAGAGGAGCTCTCGATCTAACACTGAACGCATGGTTGGGGGCTCCATACACACAATGCAGTCCTCGTTGGCTCAATCACAATGTCGCCATCGCTACCACATCCAGCAAGAACAAACTCACCGGTGCCGAAGCGTCGTCTGACATTGGTGCTGCAGAGGGAGATTCGCAAATAAACTGGATTACGTACTCTGATACCGACGATCATCAGAATGTTCATGTCGCTGCTTTGGACTCCAGCACTTCGTTGGTATCGTGGGAGACTCTTACCAGTCCCACATGCGAGCCTGTGCCTTTGAGTTGCTCTGGTACTTTTGCCGGAACTAGCTTCCAGGTTGTAGACAGCGCTGGGGCTAAAGTCGGCGCGGTGACAACTTCAACTGATGTGACTGTTAGTGGTGATATGGCAGTCGTTGGCGGGAAGATCTGCTGGCCCTATGTCAATCAGGTGTGGGATCTGAGTGCACCCAAGGACACAGGAACCCTGACACAGAAGATGAGCTTTGCTTGCGCTGCCATTGATGGGAGCGGCAGTGAAACAAACGGGTCAGTAGCCTCTAGTTCATCTCTGACGACCCCTGTATCTTCAGCGACATCGTCGGGAGGGCCAGTTGCCACTTCAGCTGCCTTGTCAACAATTGCTGAGACAGCTTCAACGTCTGAAGCCCTAGTCTCATCAGCGCCAAGCTCAGTCTCTGAGGTTGCCGCCGTTGCCGCTACGCCATCGTCCCCAATCCCTTCGACAATGACCACAATCGTCGTTCCATCAGCTACACCAAGTGCCGAGCCAGAGGAAGAAGATGATACCTGCGATGCGGAATGATTATGTCCAGATAATTTGGAATACTTTACTTCTTTGTACATATATATCCCACATTCGTTAAGTTGAGAGAATTGAAGGATAAATACCTCAGTCACGCCATTGTTTGAAACATACTTAAGACTTCTATGAGTTATACTGATATGTGGGGTTCAAAGAGGAGGGAGACTGAGTCGAAGGATAGGAATTACTATTTTATAGATGGAATCAAAACCCTCTGGCGATAGCAATGATATAATTTGAGACATAGAAATAAAGAAAGGAGTGAAGGTACTTGGACGGAGAATCAAATCCCGACAAAAGATATAGGACGACGGGGTAAAGTTTCCACCGTAATTCTGAAATGGCCAGCGTCGGACTTTTGGTGTTGCTGAAGCCTGGGACGTCATGAAATTGGTAGTATTAGATGGAAAACATGACGCGTCAACGCTGAGATAGTATCTAATCTTGCTTCATTCACATCATACTCTGCTCCGAAGACCAGAATTCGAAATAGAGACTATACAAGGAAAACTGCCTAGGAGCAGGAAGTTGCTGTTTGTTGTGGGCTGTCACTACTCATACCACATTGACAGCAACTGATAAACGCATTTTGTTTGTAACTATACGAATTCATAGGTGTTCTGTGAGATGTTTCAATGCCAAGTGGCGTGCTGAGGGGTTGAGATTGCCCCGCCACCGGGATCGGCCAGCCAAGCTTGGGCTTATAAAATCAGAACACCAGGAATTTAATATATTATTTCCTCCTCTTTTCAATCCACCCAACGTCTAAAAACACAATATCAATCCCCTTGTATCCTCTTTAATCCATCAACATGCACATACTGGTAAGTTCTTGAGTTACAGAAATGACATGCAAAAAAGCTAACCACAACCCCGCACACCAGATAGTCAACGACGACGGGCCCCCCTCCACCCAATCCTCCCCCTACGTCCAGTCTCTCGTACGATCTCTTCAAGCCGCCGGGCACGTCGTATCCGTCGTCCTACCACATACCCAGCGCTCGTGGATAGGCAAAGCCCACATGATCGGGCAGACCGTGAAGCCCACCTACTACCGCCCCGGCACTCTACACAAAGACGACGGCACGACGCACTCGCGGCCTTTGCCCTCGGGCTCGAAAGAACAGGAAGAATGGGTACTGGTGGACGGTACGCCGGCCAGCTGCACGCAAATTGGGTTATATCATTACTTCCACGACCGTGGCCCAGTTGACCTGGTGGTCAGCGGGCCCAACTTTGGACGTAACTCCACAGCGGTATTCAGTCTCAGCAGTGGGACGTTAGGAGGTGCTCTCGAGGCTGCGGTATGCAAACGAAAAGCCATTGCGTTGAGTTTTGCGTTCTTCAGCAAGGAGAGGCCTGGACTTCCAGACACGGCGCGGGATCCGGATATTATTGCTGCGGCGTCGAAGCTATCGGTGCGCTTGATAGACCATTTATACAAGAATTGGGGGAAAGATGTGGATTTATATTCTGTTAATGTACCGCTGGTGGAGGGTGTCGATAGTAGGAAGATCATGTGGACGAATATGCTGCAAAACTATTGGCAGGATGGCAGCTGTTTCAAGGAAGTAGAGGATGAGGAGGGGAATGCCGAGGAAGAAGAGCAAAAGATCAGGGAGCGGGAAGGAGAGTTTGCGGATACGTCTGAGGAGAATGTCACGAGGCATACGCATAAGCATTTCAAGTGGGCGCCCAGGTTTGTGGATGTGTATAAGTCAGTGGAGGAAGCTGGCCCTGGGAATGATGGCTGGGCTGTGAAGGAACATTACACAAGGTAAGGAAACCCCTAGCCAGCAACTATCGAACCCAAACTAACAAATGGCAGCGTTACCCCATTAAAAGCAAATTTCATGCACGCGGCGGCGCAGACAGACGGAGAGTTGAAGTTGTGAGTGTTAGCAAAGCATTGGGAGCATTAGACCATGTTAGACCAATACAAATATCTTCATCATTACAAGAACACAGTCTGACCCGTGGATGCCAGACTCTCAGCACCCTCTCCATCCCTTCCCACTAGGCTAGCAAAGCCAAAGCACTTCTACGCCCTTATCAACTACGAAGACGAATACGTCCAGCCCCTGATCCTGTCAGCCCTCAAAACTCGCCTCCCAG
>QGMK01000767.1:0-17559 GCA_007825345.1 Lachnellula suecica
AAGTATTGATTGGATGGTTGGCTTGTTATGCATGATGATTGATGGTTTGGGATGGCGTTATGGCGGTTTGCATGGTATTGCATTATATTACATTGGCACGCGGAATGGCTGGCTGGCTGGCGTTTGAACTTCCTTTGGGACCAAGGGCTCGGGAATCAAGAGCAGGCTAAATAAATGAATCATTGATCACGTTTACGTATATGTGCACACAAGTGTTCTAATGCATTCCAATTCTCATGCAGCTACATACATGAAGACTGAAATCCCGACTGACAAACTAGCAAAAAGAAGGAGAGAGAGAGAGGGAAAACGAGTCGAGTGCGTTCTATCACGGCTTGCTTTTGATCTGACCCCAGCGAGGCCGGAACTGTGTCTTTCATGAAGTCGTGAGGTATAGGAAGCTGCTGATAATCTTTTTTTATTTTCTTGAAGATGCGCGCGAAGTTGAGGACGAAATCTATCAACCTGGTGGGACGCACTTATAGCTTGTCATAGTACTAGAGTAAATGGGTTAGTATGACTATCAATTCTAGAAAAGAGAAGAATGAACTTACGTTATCAACAGTTGGCACCTCAACCTTGAGACCCTTGCGCTTACGCATCTCCTGCACAATTGCACCAGTCTTCGAGGTAGCGTCGGTAGGCGATCCACCGGGAAGAATTTGCCAATGATCGAAAACGGATTGAGGGAAGGCCTGGCCGGAGGTGTGCGAGCGGAGATCAGCGTTGAAGCCGAAGGACTCCAAGACGGGAAGATACGACTTGATGGTGAACAGAGGAGTTCCTGGGCGTTGCTCTTCGCTGAAGACGTGACCACGTCTTCGGGTAAGGACACCGTAGACACCACCCATAGCAGACTCGGGAACTTGAATCTCGCACAAGAAGACGGGCTCGAGGAGACCTGGCTCGGCAAGGAGGGCAGAGGCGTACAGGACACGACGGGCAGTTGGGATCAGTTGTCCACCACCACGATGGATGGCATCGGCGTGAAGGGTAACATCCATGATGTTGAAACGGCAAGATCTCATTGGCTCTTCGGCAACTGGACCTTCTCTTGAAGCCCACTGGAAACCGGAAACGACTGAATCCTTGATTTCGTTCAAGTACTGAACGGCCTTGGTCTGATCAACCAACAAGTTGGCACCGTTGGTATCGGGTCCGAAACACCAGATCTTACGGGCATCGGTGACATCCCAGCCGAAATCATCAGCCAAGATACGGGCACGAGCCTTGAAATCATCACGCGGGCCGATACGTCCAGCCTCGATTTCCTTCGAGACCTCCTCGTCCATAGGCTCAGCAATCATGTACAGACGGTTGTGCTTGTTGGGCGACTTGGAAAGAGCAGTCATGCTAGACTTGGCGGTAACAGTCTCACGGTATTGGACGACTGGGTCAGAGATACGGAGGGGAACACCAGCGTGCTCTTCTTCGAGATCCTTCAAGCAAATCTCCAAGTGCAACTCACCGGCACCAGCAACAATGTGCTCACCAGTCTCGGAAATCATAGTCAAGACACAAGGATCGGATTTCGAAAGACGCTTAAGACCTTCGACAAGCTTGGGGAGATCCTGGGCGTTCTTGACCTCAACGGATCGTCGCACGACGGGGGAGACGGAGAACTTCATGACCTTCAAGTTGTGGGCGGTGTCGCTGGTGGTGAGAGTTCCAGACTTCAACAAGAACTGATCGATACCGACCAATCCGAGAATGTTACCGGCTGGGACATCATCGATGGGGTCGACCTTTCCTCCCATCATGAGGACGGTACGCTGGATAGCCTTGATAAAAAGATCATCCTTCTTGCCAGGGGTGTAGTTAGGTCCCTGAATGCGGACCTTAAGACCGGACTTGACGGTACCGGCGAAGACACGACCGAAAGCGTAGAAACGACCCTTATCAGAGGTTGGCACCATCTTGGAAACGTACAACATGAGAGGAGCCTTGGGGTCACAGTCTCGGATACCAATGCAGGCCTCATCATCAGGGGGGCCTTCGTACAGGGTCTCGGCACGATACTTCTGGGCAGTAACGGGCGATGGTAAGTGGAGAATCAACATCTCCAAAAGGGCATCGGCAGCGGGAAGGAAAGTTCGCATAACAACCTTGAGGAGTTGCTTGCCGTCCTTGTCCTTGTCATCAGCTGAGAGCTTGATAGAAAGCTTCTCGAGCAGAGTGGCGGTCTCCTCCTTCTTGAAGTTCATGATGGCATTAAATATCTTGAAGATGGGGTCGAGGATGAACTGGTTGAAGGCACGCTCAAGGGTCTTACCCTCGTGGGTTCCCTTGTTGGTCCACTTCTTGGTGTGGGGGTTGAAGTAGTTGTCACCCTGGAATTTCTTGTTAGAGCTGATGTGTATGCGAAAATAAAGATTCACTTACCCAGAGACGCTCCATCATCTTGACTCTGTCGACACCAAACTTCTTGGCGTATCTCTGAGCGAACTGTCTAACAGTGAAAGCCCAGCCGTGAAGACCGGAACCGAAAGCAACGGTACCCTTGTATGGGTAAACCTGGACATCACCGAGGGTCTTATCGAAGTAGGTGGAGATAACGACATTGACGGACTCGATTGTTCTCGAGAAAGTCTGGTACAGATCCTCCTTTGAGACTTGCAACTCGAGGAGCGCACGATCGACCTTGTTAATGATAACAACGGGCTTGATACGCTCACCAAGAGCTTGACGGAGCACAGTCTCGGTCTGCACACAGACACCTTCGATGGTGTCGACGACAACGAGCGCACCATCAGTGACACGGAGAGCAGCGGTAACCTCAGAGGAGAAATCGACGTGACCGGGCGAATCGATCAAGTTGATCAAGAAGTCGCGGCCGTCGGTCTTCTGGCCGACAATGTCCTTCAGATCGTCGTCGTTCTCGAGATGACCGTACAGGGAGATGGCGGTCGACTTGATGGTGATACCACGCTCCTGCTCGTCCTTGCGGGTGTCGGTGGCGCGCGCATCACCGGCCTTTGCGGCGGAGATAATACCAGCCTTGGAGAGGAGGGAGTCGGTGAGGGTGGATTTTCCGTGGTCGACGTGGGCAATGACGGACATGTTACGAACGTTCGTAGGCTTGTCCATCAAGGCGCGGACCTCTTCGACGGTGAAGCTGCAGGGCACACAACGTTAGCATCTGGCTGTTTGTGTCCTTTAAGTCCGACATGAAGCTATTCATCCCTCGAGTCCCTGGCCGCGATCTCGAGCATCCTGCAGATTCCGCAAATGCTCTTTCCGCCTTCATTATACTCTGGAAGTAGGACTGTACTCACTTGACCATGTTGGCGGTGTTGCTTCGAAAAGCTGATTAATTGAAGATTTTTTTAAATGACGCCGGAGCGCAGGTGTTCGATATCCTGAAGTGGGATGTCTGACCGCCTTGTCGAGTGGTCTATCTTGCGCTGTCCTGGGCAAACCACGAACAGAAAAGACAGAGCAGCAGCAGGGCTGGGATTATTGGAGATGGTGGAGGAGGACGGAGATGGGGGGAAGGTGCGGTGCGGTATGTAAATCAAGACGAGGAGTTTTGCGAGTGGGGGGTTCGTTAGCGCGAACGCTATCTGAGGAGGGGCAAAATCTCACAATCTTAGCCGAATATCATCACGAAAACGACTAATATCTTCATCCAGGGCTAACCCTAATGTCAGACCGAGCTTTATAACGCCAATAGAGGGTTTATTAACGTTCGGTGAGTGACTCTTATACTAGTGCATTATAATATGAGTCGTGGATCTGGATTGAAATTGTGGATTCGCTTCTTAGATGGCCAATCACAAGGCTCAGTTTTAGCCCGCACAATGAACAATCTGGCTCTCCAGTTTTATAGTACGCCATCTACAGACGTTTAATAGTTGCTAACACGTATCTAGACCTATTTGAGTATTTTTAAAAATTATATACACTTCTCTTTGAGACTCTTTTGATCTTCTGCGGCTCTTGCATTCTCGCCACCAATCATTGGTCACAAATCAAGCATGCCGGAATGTAATTATCTATAGAATATGTTCTTGGTTTTATCATTACAAATCAACTATGTATATTATTTATGAGTCACTTGAAATAGTGCTCTGCCTTCTTACAGTCCTGCCACCATCAACGCCAATGAAAATGCGTATTGCCTGCTAACTCCCGCTATGCATATAACCAAAATACAAGAGGCTCTTTGCCTCACCCCCAGAATATTTGCAATAAGCGCCCGCTCCGCTTAGCAGAATACCTCAGAATTGTTCATAAGCGTCCTCGCCATCAAGAAGATCCCAGAATCTTCGCATAAGCATCCTCCACCTCACTCGCCAGCTCCAACAGCGTCACAATCACAATCTGATGCGTCAAATTAGGCAACCTATCACGATGCAGTCCAATCCATTCCAGCCTAAAACCATCACATCAGCACAAAATCACTTCACTTCATTCAGGGAAAATAAACTTACGGTGGCGTGGCCTCCCCCATATCCCTCAACTGCGGCGTCTCAATAATCGGCGGCTCAAGTGCAGTATAGTCATACTTGGACTGCGGCACATTAACCTCCGCCGTAATCTTCTGCTGCTCGCCATCCTTCCTCTCGCCCCCTTCCTCGTCCGGCACACCCGTGATCTTAACCGCAGAAATAGGGAGCGGTTTCCCTAATCGCTGCGCGAGCGCTTTGGAGTGCGAGGCCCACATGCTGCGGATGAAGCTGATGCGGGAGTAGTTCCAGCCGACCTCGACTTTGCCCTCGAAGAAGGACTTGAAGATGTAGTCGATGTGGTTCGAGTTGGGCACTTGCCAGGTCTGCATTATTGCCTCGACCTTGGGCACTTTCAAGATGGTGCCGCCGCGGGAGCCGGTGGCGCTGCTTACTACGTCTTCGACGGAGATCTCGCCGACGGATTTGGGTGCGTTTTTTACGCCGGCGAGACCGATGCGCAGTTGACCGAGAGTGAGGCCGAGGATGCTGTGGATCTTGCCGTTCTCCATCGTTACGGCGAAGCGGGCCTGGGCGTTGAGGGCTTCTAGCTTGAAGACTTGGTGGTCTGAAAAGGTGTTGGGGAAAGCTCCTACGTTGACGGCTTTCAAGGTGACGATCACGTCTGTGTGGAGGGATATGGGCGATTTTGCCATTTTCTCTTTGTCTTGTGAATGGAGATGGTTCTTTACTGGAGGTGAGGTAGGCTGCTGGACTGATTTGCGCTGCATGAATTTCTCAATCTCTGCTAGTGATGTTTCGTAGTTCGCCCTCTTCTCTTGGACAAGGCGCAAGAAGGCTTGGTACAATGCGATTGCTTGCGCTGCTGTATTGGTTGTGCAAAATACCTGTACGGCTTCGCCGTCCAGGATTGCAACTAAGCGATCGCCCTTTGCCTGGGCTCCGTTTCGAACATTATACATGAGGAATTCAAATGAAGTGATGTCCGCGACGAGGAAGGCTTGGTAGTCAAAGGCAGCTTTGACTCGCAATTGACTAAACCCGAGTGATCCTTGAACGAGAGGCGTTTGGTTGAGAGCCATCTCCCTAGCGGGCCATTGGATTGAAGTACGTATTTTGAAATCCTGAAGAGCGACGAACCCGCTCATTCTCCCAGTGCTATCGACGCCAACTTTATCAAATCCCAAGCAGAGGTTCTGCTCCCAATCAGAGTTCTTCTTGGATGAAATCCAGAAATTAGAGATGATAAACGCTGACTTGCCAATGGCCTGTCCGAGATCCAATTGTACATCCAGCTCAGCAATTGATACGGTTGCATTCCATGGGAAAGCTCCCGTCGCTGCGACTTGCTGATACCTCTGAACGAGATACGTTTGAGATTGCGCGGTTGCAGCAGTGGGAGCTGAAGTTGGTGAGGTTTGACGGATTTCTGGCGGTACCCAAATCTCTCGGAATAGCAGGAAGTCCTGTAACTGTTTGGCATTTACAAGGACCTTCATGGGACTGATCTTGAGGATTGCCGAGACTCCACTAGTACCGCTGACATGCTTGCTGTTCATCAAAGATAAGAAGACTGAATCTACCTGGAAGCTACCGGTAGACTCCCTGGAGTATACGTGCTGAACTGATGCTTCTAATTGCCTGAACGCAGCGGATATAGCAAAGAAGTGACCATGCTCCGTTGAGCGTACTGTATTTATAGTCATATAAATGTCGTCGAAACAAGCCATGGCAGCTACCCGGGCTATAGGCTGACAGCTGAGACTAAATTCTTGGCGGCAAATGCGGACTCCCAGGTTCAGTCTCGTCCGACCAAGGACCGTACTAGGGTCTGCAGTCAGGATGTTGTCTTCATCTGCACTCATGAACTTCTGTGGTGATGCCTTGGGTGGCAAAATCTTCTTTTTATCGTCATCATCACTGACCACTTCTTTGACGGTAGATGAGATCTCCATGATGAGAGGCACTACAGTCGGGAAGAGTATATTGGAGGAAGCGTCCACTTTGACTTCGGCATTCAGGGAAGGCTCATCAAGTCCATTGTCTTTATACTCAACCTTCCAAGCTAGACCAGGTGCTCGAAGGACAGTGTTATTGGTTGCTTCATTCTGCGAGAATTGCCCGTATCTCCCGGCCTGCGGTGCTCTACCAGCTCTGCCACTTGTAGTATATTTGGATGTGTCAGAAACTTTCTTGCCCGAAAGGTACACGACCGCGCCCGCGAAATCGGCATCGACAAGTAGCGATTCCGTTCGTTTCGTACCGAAGAAAGGCTGGCGGCGGCTGCTCTCAGTTGGAGGCCCAGGAGACTGGGTCGACCAAGTTGCTGTTGCCGCACGAACTTTCTCCGTGGCCGACGTTATTGATTTCTGCAACGCTGCCGCAGGTATAATGAACTGAGATGTCAAGCGAAGATCCAAAGACTTTCCAGCTGCCTGGAAGGCAAAGCGGCGAGCATCTGGAGTAGACACGTACCCAACGTTGAAAATAACTTCAGGCAACAAGGCAGAATTGAGGGACCTTTGGATTTTATCGTGTGACGCAGGAACCATCTGAACTTGAAGGTCTTCGATTGTAAGCCGGGCCGTGTTCTCCTTTTTGGTCGAGAGAGCGATTCGTTTCAAGGACAAGACCAAGTCTTCTCTTTCCAGTTGACACGACGGACCTAAATCGTAGCTACCAACAAGCCAACACACTTGGATGCTTAGCAGTTCCAAAGTGTACATCGATGAAAATATCGCGGTACTTCCGGAATTGCTACCACCCTCTTCTTGACTCTCCTCATTAACAGCGATACGGGGCTTTGGCTTGCGTAGCTTTCGAAGGTAATTCTTCTCACGAGAAAAATCAACGTCCTTGATTTTCTCCTGTAAGTAGCCCATGACATCCACCACAGAAGATGCAGTCTCAGCAAACAAGTTGATTTTCAAGGCATCGCTTTTGAGATGAAACGACCTGACTTCATCCCCGTTCTCATTCAGCTTGGAAGTTGCAGTCAAGAAAGCTGCGAATGCAAGGTTGCCGCAAGGCTCCATGGCCCCATTATTCGATCGAGAAAGCTCAAACATGATGTGCTGCAGGCTCACCCGTAATTCAGGGAATGCCAGCGCTGGACCGTTCTGTTCAAGGCGGTTGACAAATACCAATTGCACGTATCCAAGATTGAAGTCAAGCCTGGCCCTGTCCGGTTCCCCTCGAGCTCCATGGGAATTGGCGAAGATGTCGAAGCCTGCCAGTGTTAAATGTGCATCATAGATGAGTGGCTTTGATTCTTTCATATCTTTCTTGGCGGGCTTCTTGGTCGGGCCGAAAATCTCCTCAAGATGGCTTTGGACGATCGTAACTTCTTCCTTCAGATCGCTTATAACACTGGATATCTCTGGCCGGTTGAGTGCTGTGAGTAAGCTATGGACTGAAGCAGCATCGAGCTCGACTGGTTCGACCGATGCAAAAACTGATACCGTAGTTTCCTTGTCCAACAAGTAAAATGTAACGTGTCCATTGGTTGGGGGCATCTGCAGCAGCGATATACTTTTGTAGTCGTTTGCCATGACAGTTTGCATGTCGTGTGAGTGTTCCTTGACATCAAAATCAAAGACAAACTCGGAGTCTGATTGTGCCGCCAAAGAAGCTCGAGCGACGACTCCACTAATGTTGTAGGTAAGAGACTGAAGGAGAGGTATGCTGATGTCGTACATGTCCAAAAAGAGGGCTACGTTAATCTTTGTGATCGGCGACGGCTTTTGGGGCGGCTCTGGTGACTTTATCTGGGGCGGAGCGCCAGCAGGTATATTTTCCTTCAAACGATAGATTTGAGCAACCTCGTCTCCAATAAACGTGTCCAAAACTTCGATCAAAGCCAGAATGTCTTGTTTCACAGCGAACCTCAGCTGCTCACATTTTCCTGCAACATTTATCATGTTGAAAGAAGCCTCATTCATGAGATGTTCCTCATATGACCCATAGATACTTGGAAATTGTATCTGGTGAACGGTCAACTCCTGGAAGCGGTTTCTAACTTTTGAGGTGACGGCTTCAGCCGCCAGCATCAAATTCGCGCTCTGCTTGACCTCCGTGCCTGGTTTATCAAGCATGATGAAGGAGGCTTTCATCCCTTCGCATATTGAGGCTGCCCTGATGTTGATGGTGTCAACTGTGATGCTGCCCTTTTTTGTAGCGGCAACAACATGCAGATTGTGTCTTGGTTTCAGCGAGTGTTGGCTAGTCCTTGAAGGAGACGGTGATTTATCCCTGGTGGAAGGCGAGCGGTCTTCGCTCTGGCGATACAGCTTCAAGATGTCTTCAGCTAGCTCACACAACTCCCAGTTCAGATGAATGGAGGCATCTTCACAAAACACTTGAACGACTGAGGTCAGCGCGGTAGGACTTTCATCCAGCGGCGATTGCGCCTCATTCTCGAAAGGTGTGGTTTTGCTCTCGAAAGTTGACGTTATGCCAAGAAGAGATATCTCGTTCTGCTTTGGTCCGGGATCAAGCACAAGTCGGATCATTTCCGTTCTGAAGTTTAACTTGGTAGGTGGCGTGCTTCCTGATAAAGGTAGGCCTGCATCCGTAGCCCCGAATATTCTAGTCATGACGAGACAGAGGTGTATATCATTTAGATCCCAGCTCCTCCACTGTTCAAAGCCAGCATGAACACGCTGTCGAGCATCAACAGGAAGAGCTTCCGTATTGCTCAGACACCGCATAGCAATATCCTGTTTTGTTGACGAATGTAGGCTACTATACATGTGGTGTAGACGCGAGGCAATCTTCCAAGAATCGGTCGTCCGAAGATGATCTGGGGCAGATCGTAGTACGTAGGACGGTCTCGTCAAAAACAACGGATCTGTAGCCTGTTGCCCAGCAGTAGCGACGAGATATGTAAAGAGCTGGACCCGATTATTCTGATTCTTGATAATGAGGGAAAAGGTCTCTGCCATTTCAGTGGCTAGAACGTCGGTACGATGTAACAAAGAAGCGAGATACTCAATCTTGCTACTAACAGTAGCGGCCTCAATACCCTTGAAAGCAATGGCAGCTGATGTTTCCTCACGAGACTTCACCCAACAAGCGACGTCTTCTAGTCTTCCATTGATCGCTGCTTGCGGGTCATTGATATCATTGTATCTTTCTTTTGCAGACACATCTGCTGAAGCTAAAGACAGGTGCATGGTAGACGATTTGCGAGCACCTTCAGGTAATACAGAATCTGCAATTATCGTTTCAGATCTCGAGGTGATAGCAAGTCGAGACATTGATAGGTCGTATTGATCGTGCATAATTTGTAGAGGATCGCCTGGACCTGTATTGACGGACGAGTTTATGAATCGAAGGCCGATGCCTGGCGTCCGTACACTGAAATCGATTACTTTTCCAGTGATACTCTTCTGCTTGTTCAAGTCGAAGATTTCGGTCATCGAGTCGATTTGGATTTCATCTAGGATATCAACCGGATCAACAGCCTGGAGAGCAGTGATCAAACCAGCAACTGCCTTGACCGCTTCAGGATTGCAAACTGCTGTAATGCCGGTTGGTAACTCTAGCATGAAACTGACATGTGTAGAATTTTCGTCTACTCGATCGTGTGCGATATCCGCCAAGCTGAACTGACTTTCTGCCGGGTCCAACTTTTCTGCAGCTTCCAGAATCGGGAGGTCCTTCTTATCAGGCTCCACGCCTTCTAATGGAAAATAAGGAGCGATATACGAGCTGGAAAAGGTCACACTGGAAGGTGGCATGCCTCTGCTGTGATCGCCCACAGCACTGTAAAAAGAGGATCGACGACCCGTCGAGGCAGACATATCTCGTAAGGGTATCCGTCGATCAGGGCCCGCACTGGTCTGTACGCTCCTGGATCGCGAATCCGGGTAGAGGGCATCTTTCGCTCTCCGGAAACTCTGGGGTCGCATAACGCTGCCATTACTCTTCTGGCTCGAACTTGAGATGGATAGAAACGAGGCTTTGCGAGTAACATGGCGTTTCCCAGGACGCGTAGACGAAGCCTTCGAGGACAGAGACAGATTTCCTGTGGGTATTGCAACGTCTCTCGAAATCGGGAGAGGCATGGGAGGAACAGACATAGCTGGCGGGTCTACGGGGACGAGTACTGAGTCATCAAGCAAGCTGGGATGCAGCAAGAAATCGGTCCTATGTGTGCGTTGATCGTGGCGTTGCACGTGTTCCTGTTGTAACTGTCGATCCTCTTCAAATCCGAGCTTTCTCTGTATCATAGCAAAAGATACAGTCGTTTGGAGAACAGCATGCGTCTCAACTGGGTGTTGGGCCCGCGATCTATGCCGAGATGCTGATTCTGCATCGACACAGCTAAGCTGGAGGTCGGGTAAGAGCAGCTTCAACTTTTTGGAGTAATGGGAGCCAGCCCAGTCGTTGAAGTTCACCGATATTGTCCCTGTAGACAGTAGGAAGGCAGCTTCCTCAACGTGCAGCCACAAACGGATCGATTCTACTGAAGCCCGAAGAAAAGTGATGTCGTGCAAAATTACCTCCGAAATGGATGGTAAGGCATTCTCATCATCATCAAAAGAAAAAGCGAAGGCTCTAGCGCCGTGGGACAGTCGACCAAAGAAGTCGGTGGTGCATTCGCTAGTCACAGCGCCTACTGCAAAGTCCCAATTACAAACGTAAGTTGGCTCGGTCGGTGGCAAGCCAAAAAGCCTGTTTCCGGTTGCATTTACACCATCTATAAAGAGCTGCGTACTAGATGTTGCGCTGAGTGGAGTTGCGTTGCCCTCTTGTTCACTGCCAAGGGAGAAGGCTAAGGTGCTCAAGACTACATCCAGATCCATGTAGTAATTGGTAAACCTCAGATCAGCAGCAAGATTCGCGATATCAATGCGAATATGTTCTTTCGCGGTATAGAGGTTAGCAGGTATAATCACACTCGATTCATTAGCGGTGACCGCGAGGATGACATCTAAATCATTTGACTTCTTATGCGGTTGGCGGTTCAGTTCGTCCTCGTTTCCTTCACGCTTTGCACGGAGAACATCTTGGTACTCTTCTAGTGTTTTGAATCGAATATCATCGCCAAAATAATTGTCCTTGACTTTGAGGAAATACCGAATGACAAAGCCGTAGAATTGAGCGGTGGGGGCATGGCCATGGACATCAAGTACGAGTGTATCCGTGTTACTTGTGGATGTAGTCGCGCAATACTGGTATTTGCCGCTGATTTTGAGCTCCTTCAATGTTGCGACCTCCATGGAATTCATAAAGGTAGCCTGCGTATTCCACGGAGGAACATGGAGATTGAGCCCACCATGCTTCGCAGTGATGTCAAATGGAATATCATTCCGGTATGGGCGGTAATCATCGAGCGGCAGAACTAGTTGGGACTCGAGTACGGAGCCATAAATTATGATGAAGGTATTGTCGTCAAAGTCAGACGGGTTATTTATGATATTTGAGTCGTTAACATTGAGGTATAACCTGAAATCCTCGAAGTGAAGATTTATCAAGTACCTGAACGGCGTGAAGGTAAGGTAGTCTGGTGGAGGTCCGCTTGACCAATCGTCGACAAGGTCTGTAAGGAGAAAGACATGCTCCCGTAGGATAAAAAGCTCAAGTCCATCGCTGTTGATATCAAACTTCCAAGTTCGGTGACCGTTCCACTGAAGAGGATTTGACAGATCACAAGAGAGTCGATTGTCTACGGATCTCCAAAGTAGGCCATGATTGACGCTGGTGGTGATCTCGGTGTTCGGGAGATCTAGTTCCAGATTGTTTGAGAAACCAGAGGGTCCTGCAAGCATATCCATTGTATATGCGATGGTGGCATTTGCTCCGACTTTGACGTCAATCCAACCAAAGGGTCGAGTTTCAGGACCAGGATTGCCTTTATCTGTTTTCCTTTTGCGATCCTTGTTGCCACGATTCTTCTGTTCATTTTGCCGCGAGCCCAAGGAATCTGCGAGTTTTGTCCATTTCCAGTTCTTCGACTCTTCCTTGAAAGGAAGCCGCAAAGTAGTCTCCTCATCAAACTGGATATATAACTTGAATTCTGTTGGCACCCTAAACTGGCCGGGCACAAGATTCTTGGCAGGTGTAGCATCTTTGCATAGACTCGGAAAGAAGACTTTTTGTATGTCAGCACGCTGTCTATCAGCCCAAGGGCCATAATTGACCATTGCGCCCTTCAGAGTTAAATTCAATCCCCACTCAGGTGGAGGATCCCCATTAATATTGGTTATCGGCTTCTCTCGTTTCGTTTCTGTTTGGAGTGCTCGGTCAGGTACGGTTCCTACTACATCCCAATAGAAACTCATATTGGCTCGAGGACTATCAATGATAGTAGAAACAGTAGCATATTCGATGGAAGACCATCGAGCTTTGTCATCCTGCTCGCTTTCATCCAGATATCGAGAAAGGCCTTGCCAGTTATTCGAACCGGGACCCGTTTGCGTTGAGGTGTCTGGTGGTGCATCAGAGCTCGAAATAGAGTCTACAGAACTCCGAAAAGCAGGCACCAAGTCTTGCAATCTGTGCCACGCTCTTCGACGTTGACGGTGAAGGAAAGTGTGAGTGTGAACATGATTGTCTGTTGGTTCCTGCCGATCGTCTTCCCCATGCTTGATACGAATGGCAGCAGTCGTTTGGTCTTCCTTGTAATCGTCATTTGGCTTCATCTGAACTACAGGATGCTCGAATTGGAAGTTAATCAATTGCCTGTATTGATCGAGAGATCTTGATTTGGTCGCATCGATCAATCCAGTAGCTCGATCTGCCTTGGTAATGAGCACACTCTTAGTGTTTTCGTTACCAAGAACCACCGCAGCTTTGGAACATTCGATCTGGATAGGGAGAAACCGTAGAATGAAAGCCCCTTCTGGGCTTCCATGACTACTTTCACGTCCTTCGCTGCTTTCCGAGTGAGATGTCGACGATGTTTCATGCGATTTGGGATCCCCATCTTGCTCAATAAAGCTCTCTTTTTCTGTCGGAGATTCTCCTCGGTCCAGATCAAGCGAGCTTTTGGAAGAGAGGTTGTCTTTCTCAGGTGGGGGTTTGCCTCTTTTCCTTAACTTGGCAGCCGGTTCTCCATGCCCGCTCTTTCGATTTGGGATATTTTCGACGTGCTCGTTGTCCTCCTTGTTCATGCCAGCAACGACTGCATCGTATGCAACACTTCTGTTGTAAACAAACCATTCTACTCCACTTAACGAAACGTTGAGACGACAAGGGAGATTCTCTTGCTTTCTCGCTCCAGCTTCCTCCACCCCTTCAATACTTGTATCCGGGTCTTTCTTGCGATTGCCTTCGATTTCTGAGGAGGCGCGCTTTCTCCCAATATCGTCGCCATTCCCAACGTTCAGTTCTCTGATATTCCGCAGCCAGTAACGCCATGTAACATATCCGCTGTGGATCAAGATTGTCTCGTTATTGCCGTGATATCTGAAGCCTTTGAAGAATACTCTCCCTCCCAAGAGAGATATTTGCAAAGCTTTAATGTCAATGTAGACCCGGTATTTGTGCCATGTCCATGCTCGCAAACCGTAGGATATAAGGGTCGCGAAGAGACGGTTGAAATAGAATAGGAAGAAGAGCGTTCTGCAGAAATATTAGCTAGGTTTGGAGTTCTTGGGAGCTTCTATTACTTACAGAATCCCACAAACAACTAGTTCTACCAGGAATGGCCTTTTATGAGTTAGCTGTGAATTAACAATTCTGTAGATAATATCTTACCAATTGAAGGGCAGAGTAGCCTTCAGAGGAGCTCCCGTCAACCCCGCGCCGCTCGACATCTTCTACCAGTTGAGCAAAATGCTATGGGAGCTCGCCGCGCATGGCTGAGCAGCAGATGTTGGGACCTGGACTCGCCATACGTCCTAGACTGGTCGCATTGAACCGAAACAAATCCACGCGGTCGATTGGGAGATCTCTTCCAGAAGAGGGCAATAAATCGAATGCTCTTTTAATTTGTCGTAAGAAATCAACGGCGTGTTGGAAGTTTGAGCTGTTGTTGTTTCTTGTGATCGGCACTGTCACTGTCAACTGCAGGCTAGAGATTCTGCCGCCGCTCTCCGCCTCGCCGCCTCATGCACATGCGCCTTCAGCAACCTTGATCTGGACCAAATCTGCAAACCACTCTCCTGGCGACCTCAAAATCTCTTTGCATGCCATAGAGTAGCTGGAGATCGCAGAAGGGATGTCAGCCGCTCTATTTATCGCCCCTTAAAAGCGTCAGCCTTGCAGATAATCAGTCTGTCTTGGACGTTCCCAACGCGTCATCGCATCTCAGTCTTGCATCCCAACTATGGCGGGGGAAGTCTATTCTAGAGGAACGGGCGAGAAGCTGACCCGTACTGTTATTATTATAGCTGGAGTTGCTTCTCTGGTAGCTTCACTACTGTCTGTTGTGTACGTATTTTCAAGGAACCCAGAAATTGGTTTTCATGCTAATGTTTATTTACCAACAGATCTATATGGCTGCAAACGTATACCTCCCGCGACCCCTTCCAAGCTCGACAAGAACTGACGAGCTGGCAGAAAAAACTACCGGAAGCCCCTGCTTCAAAGATATGTGATACGTATATTGGTGATGTGGGTTCCATGTGCTCTCATCAGAGGCTTTTGGCCTTGTTAATTCTGTTCAGGGTCCCAATATACTCGATAGCATCATGGTCGAGTATAGAATCTACAAGGGTTGCAATGTTTGTAGACCCTGTCCGCGATATTTATGAGGTGGGTACCGTTTTCATCTGCTAGAACGTTCAACTTCCAGTGGCACTTTCTGCAGCCTATGCTAACTGTGCTAGGCCTTCACCATCTATACCTTCTTCCAACTACTCATCAACTTCATCGGAGGAGAACGAGCTCTTATTGTTATGATGCACGGCAGAGAACCCGTCAACCACCTGTGGCCTCTCAACCACGTCTTGCCCAAAGTCGACATATCCGATCCTCATTCGTTCTTGGCCATCAAGCGTGGCATCCTTCAGTATGCCTGGCTTAAACCAGTCCTCAGTATTGCAACAATTATCATGAAAACGGGCGGAGTCTACAAAGAAGGAAATCTTTCGCCGGGATCTGGATATTTGTGGACTGGTATTCTTTACAATGTCAGTGTTACGCTGAGTCTCTACTCTCTCGGGATGTTCTGGGTCATTATGTCAAAAGACCTTCAGCCCTTTCGGCCAGTACCAAAGTTCTTGTGCATCAAGCTCATTATCTTTGCATCGTACTGGCAAGGATTTATGCTATCCATCCTGGTCTGGCTGGGTGCGATCCCCGACTATGCGGGATACACGGCCGATAACCTGGCAGCGGCTATACAAGATGCATTAATCTGTATCGAAATGCCTATATTTGCAATTGGTCACTGGTATGCGTTTTCGTGGCACGACTACGCAGATGTTACCATATCTGCAGCAAGGATGCCGGTTTGGTATGCGGTTCGAGACGCCTTTGGTGTTCGAGATCTCATCGAAGATACCAAAGAGACATTCAGTGGGAACAAGTACGAGTACCGCCTCTTCGACTCTGGTGATAATGTCATGGCGCATGAAGAGTCCTCCTCAAGGGTGGCGAGGATGATGGATGGAATGCGATACGAACGCAATGGGAAAGGGAAATACTGGATACCAAAACCTGGAGAGGCGACAGCACGGACTCCTCTACTGAGTGACGGGCCGAGTCGTTCCCGTAGCTTATCACCCAAAAAGACCTTGCACGGTGATCCGAATTATGGCTACGGCAACGGGAATGTTGACGAGCAAGGTTTGGACCAAGAGGAAGAACGCCTCTACGAGCGGGCAAGAAGGCTGGAGTTTGGAGACTGGAATGTAAGTTGCTCTTTCTGGGTCTGCAGAAAGTCTGCTGACATATATAGTACCCTGTGATTACGGCGCATGAAGCTTCTCGAGAGAGATGGCTTAACGACTCGCCAGGTCTAATAACAACCTCTGCAAACCGTAATCTGCTGCAACCCACCAAGGACAACAAAATTCGACGAAAAAGCAACATTCGGGAAACGGTTGAAGATGTAAAGAAGAAAACCCAAAGAAAACACAGCGCTTCTAGCAAGGGCAAGGAAAGAAGCAGTAGTGCGAAAGGAAAGGAAAGAGAAGACGCACCAAAAGATGCAACTGGAGAGGAAGGGCGAGCCCCAGCTATGATGGGAATGCTGAGACACCATTCATCTGAGTCCAGCTCCGCAAAATCTGAAAGAAGTCAATTGGTAGACTTGGTGGTGGAGGATAAGGATGCCGAGGAGATAGAAAGAGTGCGCGCCCGAAAGGAGGGAAGCGCGGCTTGGAACGGGATTGACTCGAGGCGTTTCGTGTAAGTTTGCATCCCGATCACAAGAAGTTGGCTAACCCGTAAACAGGAAAACTTATGGCAAAGACACAGGTGAAGACATTCGCGAAGGTTACGATCCTAATGATGATGCGGCTGTTGATGATGAGGAAGAGAATCCATTTACTGTAGGCGATGGAGCGAACAGCGACGATGAGACGGAAGAATCGCGGCAATGGAAGGAAGCAAAAGAGCCCGAAGTCCTGCTCAAGCCCAAATATGGTCTTGAAGGTGAAGAGTTCGAGAACGTTTGGTCTGGTGGAGAACCATCGGCGTCACCAAAGGAAAACCCTTGATTTGTGCCATAGATACCATTCTTCGCGGGTCGTTTGGCGGGTTAAGCATTGCGACGGCGTTCACGGTATTTACAAATAGTCTCTGGAAGAAACAATTGAGATGTGTTCTCTGCGTTGTTTTGAAATCAGCAATCTGCTTTGCTGCCTGGTTGGCAACGCTGTGACGTGATACTCGTTTATACGGTGGTTTATCGCTCAATACAGGCATTCAAATAAATAGAGCAGAGAATTTACCCAAAAATTCCAACCGCTCTATTCAAAATTTCTTGAGGTGAAAATAATAGTAACACTTTTAGTCTCTAAACGGTGACGACTTCTCAAGGCATCATCACCTGACAGGGCTATGCAGTGATACTTGGTGGTGGCGCTTCAATACTTGGTGAGGCTGCCTACCTCCTGCGTTTTCTGCCCACTTCTACATAACCGCTCTTACCTAAATAACCATCTTCCCGAACAAAAAGAAAAATCCAACTGTCTCTATTCATCCTACTCACAAATCCATTCCGTCCCACTTTTCACACAGGAATACCGGGGTC
>QGMK01000768.1:0-17555 GCA_007825345.1 Lachnellula suecica
GGGGAGCTGGGGCTGATGAGAAGCAGAGTTGAGTCTTACGGTGCCGATTACGAATTCGTTGGCTTTTTTGTTTACTGTGCTGGGTGATTGGTATGTTGATCGGAAAGTTATCAGTAGAGGTTTGTCCCCGCTTCCGTATTGGGAACGTTTTTATTAACATTTGGTCAAGATACTTGGATAGGCATGACACTGTCACTGGTTGGCATCGGTCTATGCGTTCAGAGCAAGAATAAATGATGGAGTTAATGTATTGATACAGATTTCTAGAAATCTATGACTCCAAGTTCCGTCTAAGAAAGTTTTTCGCGGATAGGAGAATGCGTAAAAGCATTGCGCCAGGCAGTGCCCAAACTTCAAACTTTTGTAAATAAACTGAGGTCGCCTGTACCTGTAGAAGAGAATATATGAAAGCCCAATTCCCAATGGTATTATACTGTTCCGTTGCTCCTTGCAAATGCTTATTACCACTCTTCATTATCGTCATCCGTGCTCTCAAAATAGGCATTAGTGGTCTGACGTTCAACGTCTTGCGCGTAACCAGCGCTGAACTTGTCGTAGTGGTGGGTCTTCATGCGTCCAGCGCCCCATCTGGTAGTCGGAAGACCTCATGTCGGAATAGATGCTGTCGTCTGTGATGGCTGCGAGTTCCTGCATACCAATATTAGTTTTGCAATATCTCTAAAAGTTGTGGAAAACTTACAACTCGCAACTGGGCATCACAGGCATCCAACTGCCCCTGGTTTCCTGTGTGCGGTCTGCCTCCTGCAAGAACCTGGTCTCGCCATCCAACCCAGCGCTGAGCTGCAAGTTGTCGGAGGTAGATCTTTTGCCCTTCGTGGCGACGAGAGTATGCATCAAGCATAACCCTCCAGGAACATCAGATTTTGTACTTCAAAATAATAGGAATTTGGAACTTACTGTAGCAGCTCCGCCTTGGCTTGCTCTTCCGGTCCGCCCCTGACTCGTGGAACCCGTGTCTCTGCAGCACAGTTCAAAATATGCTGTCCATCAATGGAGCATTGTCGCATAGCTGCCCAGCCTTCTGTGTAGTAGTCTTCCAAGTCCTGAGGGTCCACGGGCGCTTCAGCAATATAATATTGAAGCGTACGAAAATCCGAAAGGAGATCTGCTACCCGAGCAGTTCGCTGATCATTTACTGTTCCGTGTCAGCTCTTGAACCAATGAACCTTGACCAGCCTAAGCTAAGAGGCATTGTTAATACTTACATCCGTCTGCCATGTCGAATAAACGATTATATCTAGACTGAAGAATAACGAAGGAGGAGTGTAGAGAGAGGCAGGTAAGGTACCAAAAATCAAACAAATGAGAGAAGAATCAAGAAAGGCCGTTGAGGTTGTCTCAGAACTTTCAGGAACGGCCGCCATCGCGGAGATATATGAAGCCAAAGGAAAGGTTGCAAACCATCTGGAGGTAATCCTCCGCACTTGGACATTCTTTTGTGGCTGGCTATCACCAGACTTCTCAGCAGCCAAAACGTTGAATTAGGTCCATTGAAGCGGCTGCCAGTGATAAAGGAGCCCTGTCTGCCCCACGCGAGCGAAACTATTATGAGAACTCATGTCGCGAGCTCAAAGCTAAGGTTCCCAAGCGACCCCTACCAAGCTGTAAGTAAGGTCTGTATTTTCGGATATGCATGACGACGGTGGTCGGGTAGTGAGAGCCTCTTCAAGGTTCGTTGAAACTGCTTCGGTGTTGCACGCAGCAGCCTCTCTCTTTGGGTGCTGGTTTTCGCTTCAGGTTCTTTTAGGCGCGCCACAAAGCGCCACAACGTGGCTTTAGTGGGCATACCGCCAATAGATGCCCTGTTCTTCACTGAGAGGCCACTGGACTCAGGCCAGCGGGGGCTGCAACGTTGGCGCTGGAGCCAATCACAAGTGCAGGATGACCCGCCATGCAAGCCTAAGACGCTCGCCTTTGCAAGCTGAAGGCGCAAGTTCTCAGATGGGCATGGCCCTCGACTGCGCCATATCAGATTTATCCTAGAGAACACATGGCTGGGAAAGATGGCAGAAAGCCGTCCAGACAGGCCACTTGGTGCTCCCAACAACCCCCTGAGATGGCATCGCCAATATATCTTTCCCATGCTCGATATTCATCTGCGTAGGGCTGCTCAAGCCACCAGTAGGGCTGTGTCGTTCGTCCGTCCCCAAAAAACTGCTAATGATGCACGTTGGCTCGACACCTCCTCTCTCAAAGATTACTGAGACTAATGACACAAATCTAAGAAGATGTGGCTTCACGCCGGTTCTTTTCTGTGATAATACATCGATTTAGCAATTGAAAGCCACCAAAGAAACCATTCCATAACCAGTATCTTTGTCGGTGACGCCGAGCGCTAAGTCGCACCTCTGGATATCATAACCATATCGCCGGAAATGAAAGATTTAGTCTTTATCTGCAATCGCTTGCAGTCTCTCGTCGATTTCCTCTTCTGTCAGAGCTCTAAATCCCGGGTCGGTTCCCTCCCCGTCCTTTTTGGGCCCACCCACGATTCCAATCTCTAATTCGCCTTTCTTGAAGTCCACGCTGAGGACCGTGCTTAACGTAGTGATTCCAAGCTCCACAACATCCTCCCAACTACCGTCTGCACAATCCTTGTTCTTGAGCTTCTTCTCAAGATGATTGAACGCCTCCTGCTGCTTGGGACCTGATGCAGTACCCTTGTATCCCGTGTAGTAGCCGGCTGGATCGCACTTGTATAATTGGGGTCCGAATTCGGAATCGAGTGAGATCAATGTGGTTGCAACGCCATAGGGACGCATGTAAGCCTAAGCAAAACGGTAAGTTCACGAAAAACAGATAGGGTGCTGAGCGGTCTGATTAGGTGAGCTTACACGCTGAGTGTAGACCTGGCTGATATTGGCAATTCTCTTAGCTAAAGCATCGCAAGGCATCTCGTATCCAAACTTGTATCGAAACTCGGAGGCTTCACCAATAGCTCTTTGTACAAACGCCCTCGCATCGGCGATCGAACCGGTCATGACGCAGCCAACGGAAGGCGACAGTTGGAAGATGTGAGTTACGGACGACGGGTCGATGAGCTTGTCCTGTAAAATGTTAGTCTGAGCATTCAATGAACGAGTAGAGGCGCCTTACGGGGACTTTTTTTTGAGACAGCACAACTGCACAATCCTTCCCTCTGACACCAACGGACATGATATTCGCAGCTGTAATAGCCTTGAATGCATATTCTATCGTCACATAATATATTAGCAAGGTTCACTGATGGCGTTGACCTTGCTTTAAGAGCTCCGCCCAGCTGAGAGTGACAGGACTCATGTCCTGGAAGGTCGAGGTTATGCTTACCGACTTGGTATAATCGTCCTTGATCTGAGAAGATCGTGATCTGTCTATCGTATCCTGCGCTGCCTGTTTTCGGAGCTTGGTTAGCCGGACGTCCTTCCAAGCTGTTGATGCAGCTCCAGGATCAACATACCCGACATCTTGGGAGGTGGAAAAGCTACGAGAAGCTTCTGCGTGAATTAGGCGATGGGAATGTCAGACCAGGAATTGTAAAACGGGTTGCAGATGGTGGAAATGTTGATGGAGTAGCAAAGCTGGACCTCTAGAGGCTATTCAGGTACGCGTGAGGCCCGTTGCCTGGCTCGATCTTAGACGCGCTAGCGGCTCATGCGGAAAAAGGTCAAGCCGAGCCCGTGATAGATAGTGGCCGATAACAGTTTTTTTCTCATCAACTCTTTTAACTTGTTATAAACTTGCTTAGTGCATTGCCAGCTGGCAATTATTTCCTCCGATATGCCGTCCGCCACAGAATCGGACACGCCTACTCGAATTCCAGCCTGGAAAAGATTGGGCCTGAAATTGAAGTCTGCTCAAGACATCCCAGCCTCACCGCCTATAGAACCCCTCAATCCCAAGAGAAAGCGACCAAATGAAGTGAAAGAAGCTACCCCCCTCAAGAAGTCGAAACCCTCGCCGAATGTTGACAGTTTATCTACGACGGCCCATGTCACGCCAAAACTCGCGCGCAAGAAGTCCGTTACCTTTACACCCGAGACCAAGATCGAGGACGGCGATAGCATCAAGCAATTGTTCAGTGCGTGGAAGGCAGAGCAAAACAGTCAGGAAGATCTGTCTGCTCCAGTCTTTCAGACGCCCCAATATCAAAAGGTCGAAGAAGTAGTTGACCCTACACTTAACGAAAAAGAGAGGAGGGTCAAGAGAGTCAAGACACTGAAGCAAGGGGAGGACGAATCCAAAGATCCAGAAGCGAAGGACTCCACAAAAGCAAAGAAGAAGAAGAAGAAGCCAGAGACACCTCAAAAAACTCCTGTTCCATTTAAGCCTGCCGAACACGAGCAAGCTAGCAAGCCCACCAAGCAACTCAAATCGAAGAAGGAAAGGAAACCGCGGACCGCGAAGAGTCCCACGACTACAGTATTGCCAGAAAAGCCGTTCTTAGCATACCTTAAGGAATACACCGAATCAAGGGAGACGTGGAAGTTCAAAAAGAATCACCAATCGCAGCTCCTCAAGCACCTTTTCAACATCGATATCATCCCGTCCGAATACGCGCACTACATCTACGAATACGTCAAGGGTCTACAGGGTGGGGTGCGGACTCGGTTGCGAGATACAGCTATTGCGATCAAAGTCAAGGATCAGGAAGAGCCGTTTCCAGCGGACATGGAGAACTCAGAGCAGCGAAAGAGGGAGTACGATGTCGCCATGAACGAATACGCAGCAACCATGATAGCAGCGGACATGGGGCCAAATGTGAACTACGAAGAAGGCGTCTTACTGGGGCTTTCAGACGTTGCAATGCCGAAAAGAGTCGCGAAGAGGAAGCGGGCGGAAACGATTCTTGCGAAGCTTGGGTCTGGCGAAGGGGAGGCAGTCGGAGGTGGAACTCGTCCGCAAGAAGTGGAGGATGACATTCAGAAGCGTCTGAGGGTTAACGACGGGAAGATAGTTAGGAAGCGCAAGCAAAGGACAGTGTTGGCGGATGATGACTCCAGTTCCGAGGATTCTAGTGACGAAAGTAGCTCTGACGAGGATGAGTTGACTCAGCTGCAGCGAGATGGTCTTGAGGATACATCGTCGAGTTCGTCGAGCAGCGAGGATGAATCGGAGTCTGAATTGGAGGATAGTGGGAGCGAGGATGAGGATGGCTCGGAGGAGAGTGACAGTGAATGAGATGTTACACAAAACAACATCGGCTGAATACTCGCCAGGTTAGAGATGTGGCGCTAATAGAGGCAGCACAATGGCTGCCGGGCAATGCCTTTTAAAAGTATGGTGGATGATGAAATATAGGCGGTCATGCCGAGCGAATACCCCTTTTCAATGAAGCGCGATAATCGAAAGAAAATCCTGCGCCGTGTGCCTCTACTACTCAGTGACAAGAAGCTATCCCCAAAGCGCCTTATCAAACACAATTGTACTTACCACAAGTAATGAGGCTCGAGAAGATCTTCAGCGAGCCCTCTGGCTGGCCGCCGATCACTTATCTTTTACTATGTCTCGGATTCCAAGATTCTGAGTGGGACGGAGGTGTCTACGGTCACACATGATCTCCGAATGCCCTCCCCACTGCCCTCCAATGGCTGGTTCTCCTGCGCGCACCCCATGCGGGACATACTCCTTATCTTGAAGACGCGCAGCATGAAATCGGTCTCATGATGACCTTTTATCCTCACAGCTCGCGTCATAAGCCAGCTGCCACCAATGAACGGGCTTAGTGGCACCCAGGCCCTGGTAGACCTTCTAGATTCGCATGTTGAGCGAACATGCTGCATACAACTTCCCCACCATCTCAGATATCAAAAAGTATCCGCCAAGGCCTCCTTATCATTTTATCACTGCACGCAGCAATAATAATACTGCTTGCTCACCGCACTTTGAGACATTTTGTGGCTGCCGGTGCGCACGCTCGGAGGAGGTGGAGTTGCATCTGTCGATCTGCAGCTCTCGAGGTTTAGCGGCAGGCAAGCAACTGGAGGCCACCCCCTCACCAGTTGCAGCACCAGCCACCCAGAGGCCTTTAAACCCTCGCCCCCCTCGAGAGAAATTTCCCCTCTTCTTTTCCTTTCCTAGGATCGAGCAGATACCTTCGCGGCGTCGAGGAGGAGGCAGTCAGGATGACGAGAACTCTAGTATACAGCACCGCGCTCATTGCGTTTGTGGCAGGTAAGCTTTTATTCTCTTGTTGCCCGCTCCTGAAGTCAATTACGTATATACTTTCTTTTGGACAGAACAGCCTGCTAACAATGCAATTGCTCCAGCCACGGCCATGACCTTTGCAGCCATCTTTATCCCAGACTGGATCACCTTCGACGTGACGACGCAGACGGGCGGCCACACCAGGAAAATCATCGGCCTGCATCGCAGCTGCAGCACCTCCGCCCTCGAGAACAAATGCATCCACTTCCCCCAGTACGAAGACTGCCACGGCACCGATCGCTATTTCTGCTCCATGTGGAGGAGCGTGGGCTTCCTGATGAGCTTCGCGGCTGTCTTTGAGCTGGTCACTATTGTGGCGTATTGCGTGGTCATTCTGGGGGGCAAGCAGAAGCGGGAAACGGGCTGGAAGGTGCTGGCTTTTATGCTGATGCTGGTGGGCATCGTGCAGTGCGCTTCAATGGCCATTGTGGTAAGTTCGCCCCGTTCAAATTGGTATGTGCGGTGCTGATGGTGTCCAGGCGTACCTTTTCGACTACGACGATCGGTTTTTCGAGGGGTGGCAGCTGGATAAATCGTTCATTATGTGCACAGTATCCTGGAGCATAGCGGTTATTTCTGCGGCGTTCCTTTCCTTGTCGGCCTTTGTTCTCCCACCGGAGGAAGGTTACGAACTTATACCCAGCGAGCGATATGTGGGGAATTAGGAAAAAATGGTCAGGCACATCCTTTCGTGTGGAAGGAAAAGCGTGCATCTGCATTGTAGGCGTTGGAATTGCCTTTGTCTTCATCAATTTTGCCATTCATCATAGCGGCATTGGCGGTGAGCAACTGGACTTGCATGTTATTGTTGTGATTTTACCCGCCGGCGCATGTCATGTCTTGTCATACTAGTATTCTATTCACGCAAAACTAATGAAGCAAAATGCCAGTTGAGTTTGGAGCTTACAATTCTGATTGACTTAGTGCTTTTGAAACTGATCTCTTAAAATGGCAATTCCCAAGTGGGCAGCTGTTCCAATTTGATCATTATATATACAGGAGCATCTGCTCGAGTTACTCCTGTTCTACCATTAGTGTAGCATTTAGTCTCCAAACCTCAATTAAACTCTGTCTCGGCGTGGAATTCAGCCATCAACTGAGATCTCCGTTTGGCAGCGCCGACAAAAATGCCAGGAACTATAGTCATAGTCTTGGTTTTCATGTATAAGTGTACGTCTTGCCTTCGCCTCTTCCCATTTCCTGGAAACTTTCGAGCGAAATCCAGGGAAACTCGGAAATGGTTCAATTTCCCCTTTTGTAACCTAAACTTTCAACATCTAATTATAAAAATTACTTTCCTCCCTTAGACTTACACGTATCTGCTTTTTCTACACTTCCTTCAACTGCCAATGTTTTGGTGTTGTAATTCTATAGTTTTCAAATTGGAGTAGATTCTGACCTTGTTTCCAGTTGCCACATGCGAATCCGAGGGGTGGGCGGTCTCTCGTACCTTAGCAAGCGCTGTTGAAAACTTTTCATACAGTAATATGGGAGACTTGGGAGAAACTGGCAGATGACAAGATGGAGAGGTGGCTGTTATAATAAGTTTACCACTTTTAAAAAAAATTTGCATTACTTTCAACAACGAAGTTCAGAAGTTAACCACAAAAGTGGGAGAGCAAGCCGTGCAAGGCGGTTATCCTTCTGATATCCGATCCTTCCCCGTCGTCGTTATTAAAGCCAAGCAGATTTCGTTTTCTGTGGACTTTGTCTTTCTCCGAGACTCCCTCGTTGTCATATTTTCTTTACACCTCAAAGTCCGTACGCCATAGCTTCCCATACCCACACCCTCCTGCGTATAACTCGTCAGAACATTACATTACCAAAATACCATCAACCCCATGATTGAAGTTGTCGTCGTCGGGTCCACCTTGGATTCATGCAAAGCAGTCTGTGCCGCATTCGTCATGGGAGGCATTCCTATTCTCAGCTGTGAGACCCTTGGCATTATTTGTAGAATTATTATTTATTTATTTATTCCTTAAGCGCAGAAAATATATCAGAGAATAAAGTCAAAGGTCTAGGCTAGCAACTAAGTCGTGGACAGCTTACGTTCTCACCCCACAATCGAGCCGAACCTGGTGTGCGAGGTAAGGAAGTCTTCAGACGACAACAACCGCTGCTTAATTGACTGAGCACTATTTTTCTATTGTAATCATAAAAATCGTTCAAGCCAAATATGCAGGCACGGTATGTACTGTAAAGTCAAGTATTCCGAAGGTCGAGCTTTGAACAATTTTCGGCAATCCGCGTTTCCAAATGTCTCGGCTTCAAGTGCAGCCGTTTTGTTGGAGCGACAGCCACAGTATAGAACTGAGCTTGTAGGGGTTACGGTTTGATTACACTTCAAAGGGTTGTACATTTTCATGGGGAGAAGCATTGCCAAGATGAAGTATTCATTTTGGTAACCTAAGCTCCATCCTTATGCCCTCCCACCCCATCTACACGAAAAGCAGACCCATAAACCGCAACAAATCCAACACCCTACCAATGCAGACACAAATCCACTATAACGAAATGTCTCTCTACTAGGTTGTCTCGGTTGGGGGAGATACCTTGAGAGTCACGGGGAAAGCGCCATCGAGTGGTGTGCCGGCCTGGTTCCAGTAGAGACCGTAGATGCCATCTTCCGTGGTGTTTGCAGCCCAGAACATCAGCTCGTAGTTGGAATCGCTCTGTGCATATGCAACTGCCGTGCCGAACCAGGTGAAGCCGGTGTTGACGGCGCCGCTTGGGAGGTTGGCATCGGTGGAAAATCCAGCTTGGGCGAACGAGCCGTTGGTGGGGATGATGTAGAAGTTGAGGGTTTCGTTGAAGGTTACGGTGGACGAGTTGGCGGCGATGGGCCAGGCGGTGGTGGTGGAGGTGGTGTCAGCAGTGAAGGTGATGTTTGTCTGGGTTCCGTTGGAAGTGGAAAACCCGGTCTGTCTACTTTTTGTTAGATCTTTGATTGCTTCTCATATTTTTCAAGACGCCTTACCCAATATATGCAAGTCCTAAGTCATTATTAGTAAAGTAGAGCATTTGAGAATTTGATGGGAAAGTTACCATCGGCATAGAAGACCGGGGCACCATTAGTACCAGAACCATAACCAAATAGGGTTGTGGTAACGGTGTCACGCTTGCTGAAGGAGGCTGCGCTGGAGACACCAGAGAGGGCGAGGAGGGTAGCGAAGGATGCGAACAACATGATGAAAGAAGCGAGTGATGTCTTGGAAATGGAAAGATACAGTAAGGAAAATAGACTAAGGAAAGTAGAGAGGGTGAGGAGGTAAGTGAGGAAGTGTCGAGGCGGATGAGGATGCCTTTTTCCTACAGCAGCCTTTCACCGTTATATACGACTCATTTGAGGATAGCTATTTTTGACTTGGAGCTTTTTGCCAAGCTCGGCCCCTCAAGATGTTTGAGTTTGCCAGACGTTCTAGAAAAGTTCGGTAGCTCCGACGAACTCGAGGGCTGAGCATTTACAGTCAATGCCGTGGGGGTACGCTAGCCACAATTGAGATGACGAATTGATTAGGGCAGAGCCATGCAATTTCAGATTCTCGTCTGATTCCTAGGTTTACCTTTCGGCTCTCAATGGCATGTCAAGCGGCTGAACCTCGTGTAAACCGTCACTGACCACGTCTCCACCCAGGCGAGGCTGAGCAGGGCCGGCATTTTCGACGGTGATTGCGAGTCCTCGACAACAAAGCTGACGTAAAGTTAAACTGGTCGTGTGTTTGCGGAGAAATAGCACCACGTGACCCGTTTCATTAGGGGAAGCTGGCCAATTAAAGTTCTTGGCAGAGGGACTCGGAGCAATTTTCAGGTCGGGACCACACCGGAGAACCCTTGCAGGTAACTCAAAACAAGGTTTTGACACTTCACAGAGTTAAGCTAAACCTTTCTCGCATAACATGGCACTTTCACAAGGCTAAGCTAAGCTTTCATGAGACGGCGTGGCATTATGTCGGGGATAACGTACCCTACTTTGAAGCTGCTCAGTGGCCATGTGTTTTGTTTCAACGGCAGTAGCCGGTGTACATGAGACGATGAGACTTCGCAAAAGGTATCTTAGAATGGGTCACGACAACTGTCCACGCGCTGGTATTAGCCTTAATCAGGGGCACGGAAACGCTAGAACTGCTCATTCATCGTGTCTTTTTGGACGTCTATGCAAAGCGTACGCCTCCGGTGAGGCTTGCTTCCCTCTGTAGATGGCGATCATTCTTGAGTTCCGTTCTATTTCAAGATCTGGGACTGCATTGACCTCGTGCTGACCACGCGCGAGCGGCGCGAGTCGGTCTGTTGAACGCTTTGCTAATCTTGGCAACAAATTCGGCGATGTTAGTATCCCAATTGAGCTAGACGTTCATGTGAGGCTGGGTTTCTCCTTGAGGTTGAGAGCTTCGGGGAAAATAGGTGAGAGGTAGGAAGTATATAACATGTTGTAGCAACCGCATTTAGGAAAGTATCCTCTTCATCCTCATCCTCATCCTCCCCTCCTCTTCTCCTCTTTTCCTCGTCTCTTTTGTGTTTCCTTTGTGCTTTCCTTGGTGCTTTCATTATCATCACATTCACTTTACAATCTCTATCGCTTTACGATCTCTTTCATCAACAACCAATCAACATGCAGTGGTCGTCTTTGCTGGCTACCAGCCTGGCCCTGATTTCATCAGGTGTCTTCGCTGCTCCTTCTGTACAACATCCTAAAATCGGCAAGAGATGTGACAACTCCGCCAGTGATCGATCATGCTGGGGGGATTACGATCTCTCTACGGATTACTACAACGAGGTCCCTGATACTGGCGTTACCAGAGAGGTAAGCAGGTTCCGATTTCAATACCCCCTTCGATTATAGGCTGACAGTGTAATAGTACTACTTTGCACTTACCAACACCACAGCATCGCCTGATGGAGTTGAAAGAATGGTACTACTGGTGAACGGCTCTTTCCCAGGTCCCACCATCATTGCAGACTGGGGTGACACTGTCGTTGTCCATCTCTACAACGGATTGGAGAACAATGGTACTGGTCTTCATTTCCACGGTATCCGACAAAACTACACCAACGAGATGGACGGTGTTCCTTCCATCACCCAATGCCCCACTGCACCAGGGGAGTCTATGACTTATACTTGGAGAGCAACACAATATGGCTCAACTTGGTATCACTCCCACTTTGCTCTCCAAGCTTGGGAGGGTGTTCTTGGTGGAATCATCATCAACGGACCTGCTACTGCCAACTACGACATCGACGCCGGTCACATTTTCTTGAACGACTGGACCCATCAGACTGCCGACGAAATGTACATTAGTGCTGAGACTTCAGGGCCTCCTACTTTGGACAACGGTCTTATCAACGGTACTAATACCTACGACGATGCGGGATCCCGATTTGAGATGGACGTGACGGCAGGCTCTTCATACAGACTCAGACTTGTCAACGGCGCTATCGACTCTCACTTTAAGTTCATGGTTGACAACCACACCCTAACAGTCATTGCCATGGATCTCGTTCCCATCGTTCCATACACAACTGATGTTCTCTCCATCGGAATGGGTCAGCGATACGATGTCATTCTCAATGCTACTGAGACCTCTGGCGACTTCTGGATGCGAGCTATTCCCCAGACTTTCTGCAGTGACAACGACAATGCGGACGATATCAAGGGAATAGTTCGCTACGATAGCACTAGCACTTCAGACCCAACTACCTCCGCATACACCTACACCGACGACTGCGATGACGAAGCTATTTCCGATCTCGTCCCATACTTTGTTTATGATGTTAGCACCGACTCCGAGGAAGATGACTTTGCTGTCACCGTCGGTAAGAGCAACAGTCTTTTCAGATGGTACATGGCCGGGACGACCTTCGACGTCGAGTGGGAAGACCCAACCATCCTCAAGGTGCTCGATGGCAACACCACTTTCTCCGACTCTGAACACGTTATCCAGCTCGACACTGCCAACGAATGGGTCTACTTTGTCATCGAGACCACCCAGACCATTCCCCACCCAATCCATCTCCACGGTCACGATTTCTTCATTCTTGCTCAAGACACTGGAACTTACGACTCTTCAACTGTTACCCTCGCCACCTCCAACCCACCTCGTCGCGACGTCGCCATGCTTCCGGCTTCCGGCTACTTGGTCATTGCTTTTTACACCGATAACCCAGGTGCTTGGCTCATGCACTGCCACATCGGATGGCACACAAGTGAGGGATTTGCCCTGCAGATTCTTGAGCGCTACACCGAGATTGCTGCCATCACCAATTCCACGCAAGTCAGCGATACCTGCTCTGCTTGGTCTACCTATGCAACTGCCAACGACATCGTCGATGATGACTCTGGAGTGTAAACCATTAGCATAGCTTCGGAGAAAGGGTGTACCTACACTTGTACGGATCGATACACCTTTTGTTGTAGATTATGTTTTGTTCCTCTCTTTTGTTGGAGTCTTGGGCTAGAGTGGCGGCTGGTAGCATTGATATGAGCGTCTGATGATATAAATGGAAAATGTCTTTCTTTGTCGGGTCTGTACTGGGAGGTAGAGATGCATGGGATAGACGAGCATAGCATTTGGAGTTTTATGTCCGGGGCTTCATAGACTCTTCAATTGGTTTAAAATTAAAAGTTGATCGTTGAACATCTGTGTCTATTCTGTTTCTGAGACTGTGACTCTCAGAGGTTTATCAGATCTTTCTGATAAAAAAAGGTCTTGCGCGACATGAAAATTACAGGGATAACTTCGCCTCTCCGTATAATAAGAAAACTTCCGGTTCGCAGTCGTTCAAAGCTCCTGCTCAGATGCTTCACAACGTGTGAGACATTCAACTACCGGCCCAAAGGAAGTCTAAAAAGACAGTACCATTTTGAAAAATTTCTCTCATACGGAGAGTTCGCTTACAGTATTCAGGGGTTAATGCGCCACGTGAATACTACTTACAAATGTAAAGTCAAAAATGAATGTGCTCACGACCTCGATTTTTTTATTCAGAAGAGATAACCGGGTTTCGTACTTTCATCTTAACTCTATCTGGCCTTCAATATCGTGTCTTTTTGTGGTCACGATTTATTAGCAAGAACATCTGTATCTCTAATCGCTTACCCCTGCAAATACTACGCAATGACGATTTCAAGTAAACATGGGAGGAAACCCAAGAAAATACAATACGCATTGCCATGCAGAGACATAAAAAATAAGATTAATAGAACAAACAAAAGAAATGGTCGTAATAAGGTTTAAATACCAAGATTACTAGAAACAGAGTTTACGAGTTAAAACAAACCCGTTGCCACCAGGATACGCGAGCTCCCAAGCGCTCCCAGCCTCCTCGCTGTGCGCATCCTCAGCCACCCGGATTCGTAGCTATTCCGCAGCATCTCGCGATTCCCGATGCACATGTACTTCCACCCTCATTTTTCTCCACCCATCCTGTTTCTCTTTATGCAGTTGCTGCCGTGCTAGAGCTCGTTGTTTCCTGGCGCCTTCAACAATGCTCATCTAGAGCTTCAGCCTTGTAAACAAACCAGCGTGCGCCCCTCGGCTTCAAGCTTCCAACACAACAACAGCGGCAGTGCGGTACCTCAACACACCATGGCGACCAAGTCCAAGGTCAATGGCCTCAACAACATGCATACGGCCGGCATTTTCTCAGACATGACCGTCGACGGTCCAGATATTGGAACTCTCGTTGTAATTGTTGATCGTGCGAAGAATCTGCCCAACCGCAAGACCATTGGGAAGCAAGATCCATACTGCGCGGCAAGGCTGGGCAAGGAGGCAAAGAAGACAGAGACAGATCGCCGCGGAGGCCAGACGCCAAGATGGTATGAAGACCACTTGTGAGATGACTTGATTGGGGTATACTGACTTCTCTAGGGACCAAGAGCTCCGATTCACCGTACACGACTCGGCAGACTACTATCAGCTGAAGGTCTCGGTCTTCAACGACGACAAGAAGACGGACTTGATTGGAGAATGTTGGATAAATCTCTCGGAGGTCGTAGTACCAGGCGGAGGACAGAACGACCTGTGGCACAACCTGAACTGCCGGGGCAAATACGCGGGGGAGATTAGGATCGAGATCACATACTATGACACGCGGCCAAAGCAAGACAGACCAGAAAAGATCAAGCAGGCGGGTACAAATGGGGTTGAAGATGGGGCAAGAGATTCGCTCAAGGGCCCGAGGCAACCAAAGGCTGCTCCTGTCAAAAGACGGCCATTGCCATCCGATCCTGTCACCGGAGCCCCGGCACCTATGGCTATTCCTGATCACGTTCAAACGCCGCCACGAGGGTATCAATCGCCAACCGGAACACCAGATTATGCGCAGAGAGGCTATCAGTCATCAGGAACCCCAGACTACGTGCAAACGCCACCTCGAGGACAGCCACCAACCGCAATTCCTGACCATGTCCAAACTCCACCTCGAGGGCATCAGAGCCCCAGCTATATCCCGAATCAATCGCCCCTTCAAAGTGTCGAGTACAGCATGCCTCCGAGTCAATTCATGGGTCGTGATAATAGCCCAAGCATGAAGGGATTTATAAGTACTACAACAGCTTCACAGCCAGTTCAACATGAGAGACACGAAATATACGATCCTACGGCAGTTATGAACAACCACATGGCGACCAATAGTAATGGTAGAGGGTATTACGAAGAAGAGGAGGGAATCGATCTTCGAGATGCATATGATCCTCGGCATACACCTTACGAACTTCCCCAACCAGAAGATTTCGGCTCTCCACCAAGCCCTGGAGGACCTCCCCCTCCCCCACCAGCTCACCGAAGTAGGCATGGAAGTAGCCAAGCTAGCCCGGCACCTATCATGACATCTCACGGAAGTTATGGATATCCAACGGATCGAAGGCCCTCGAACCCATATGATACACCACCTAACGAGTTTCATCGCCACTCCATGCCTACGCACTCACCAAATAACTCTTACAATAGCTACGGTTCCCCTGGTGGTCACGATGACCAGTTCCGAAGATCTGGTAATGGCAGCTTTCAGCAATCACCACCAAGACAAAGTTCTTATGATTCCAGATCTAACGATTATGGGTCCATGCAACCAACTGTGGAAGATGCCCCGCCATCTCCTTCGGCACATTATTCTGGACAAAGAGGTAGCGGGTCTCGTTCGTCACAGCAAGATGAAAGAAGATATGATCAAGTTCCGTCGCCTGCACCACTAAATCTAAGTGGGCGGGGAAGTACAGTTTCGAGCCGAAATCACTCGAACAGGGGTTCAAATCAGCAATATGCAAATAGCTCCAATGGTTACACAACTTCCAACTCGGAACTCTCATATCGAGATCAATCATATGGAGGAAGCTCTGTCTCTTCAAGAACAGCGTATAGCCCAATGCCACAACAGAACCAGTATCCACGCAAGCAATCTAACGACCAGATAGCAGACGATTACGGTCTGCCACCAGTTCCGGCAACTCTAGTTGCTGGCATGGATCCTATGATTGCGCAAGAAATATCGGAGAGGATATATGACGAGAAAAGAGCAAGTTATAGCCAACAAAATGGGAGTGCCCGTGGAAGACGCGATTCGGCTCTGTACCAACAAAGTCGACCACATCCGCTTTCATACCATGAAGCCGCAACCCCATTCGTCCCTGCCGCCGCTAGCTACGATGAAAGACAAAGTCGACATGTGACCGCTACGGCTCCTGCTGTCAAACCGCGTGGGGTTTCGCCCGATCCTCGAGTGCCTGCGAGGAAGTCCGTCAGTCCTGCTCCCCCCTCTGCTGAGGGAAGACGACTTTCTGGAATTCCTTTCGGCCCCGATTCGTATAATGCTCTGAATCCGACTATTTCTACCTCAGTGTCTACACCTTCCCTGAGTTCAAGGTATGATCCAAAGGAGGCAGATGTCGATGCAAAGATTATTACGCACGATGGAAGGGAAATTGATCCAAGTGATCACATTCCTGAATCCAACTACGCTCCACTCCTTGAGTCCAAAGGTCCCAAATACGCATCCCAACTTCCAGACCGGAACTACCGACCAGCACCCAGCGGCCCACAACCGCTTTCTGCTTCCGGGCGCAGACCGTTGAAAGTGGCTCCACGCCCACATTCCATGTCGACAGGAACAGTCCCATTGTATGGAAATGGTTCTCCTGACCCTACCACGCCCACTGGCCGCAACCGTTTGCAGAAGAAGACGGCCAGAATGTCAGCCCAGCCAGCTCCGCACTCGAGTCCTCTTGCGCCTATTACTCCATACCAAAACAACAGCCATTCGCCGAGGAGTTTGCCCAGAGCCAATACTGTGGATTTCAATGCACACGAGAATTACGCTCCGACCCAAGGTTATAGAGGTGCGGCAGGCCCTCCCCTACCAGCGAAGGTGCCAATGGGAATGGGGTCTGCACCGCCGCCACCGCAACCAGCTGGCGGTGATGCGTGGGCATTGCTGGAGGAGATGAAGAATATAGATTTGGGCGGTGGACGCTCGCGGAGAAGGGGGTATTGAGTTAATGTGTGTAAGATTTCTCTTTCTTTTAGATTTCGCCTCATGGGCACTACTTCATCTCACCTTCTAGGGTGGATCTACGGTATGGACACGGGTTATTTCTCGCAAGAGCTGCTTGAATGTGGCGTGACATTGTTTATTGGCGTTTATCTGATTTTCGGTTTGCTGGTTAAAAAGTCGTTGCGATGCAATGCGGTGGGTGGGGTGTAAATCATAGACGGACACAATTTGAGGGAATCAAGGGGAATAATTATGTTTAAATTTTGTCTATCTCAGCTTTTGTCTTGCATGTGACTATTCCCTCCAAGTTGGAGTCCTCTTCCTTTCTTATCAAATGCTCCAACCAACATACCAAACTTGGCTTTTCAACCTAAAAACTCTCCTTCTTCACAACACCATCAACCCCCTATTTCCTCCCCAGCGGACTCAAAAGCCACGCCAGCTCCCCCGCCTTCTCCTCCCCAAGCAACTTCACCAGCCCCTCCGGCGCCAAAAAGTCGTGGTCGCAGTACTCAAAGCCCGGCACCACGGTCTCACTAATCAGCAACCCATCACGACTCTCCTCCCCGCCTTCTTCGTCCGGGAGCAGGAACGAGGCTTTGTATAGCCCGCCCTCGACGACCCATTGTAGCTTTTCGCCTTTGGAGACGTCGGGGCCGACGACGAAGGTCTCGAGGGTACCTTGGGGGTGGATGAGAACGTAGCGGCCTCGCCCACGGTGGAGGGTGTGGATGGTGCGGCCTGCGTTGCGGTGGAAGCCGCCCTGGGGACCGGACGGCGTGAGCAGGTAGAAAATTGTGGTAGAGGTGTTGCGAAGGGTGGAGTTGAAGCCGGGGCGTTGCGGGGCGAGGTCTGTGGTT
>QGMK01000769.1:0-17557 GCA_007825345.1 Lachnellula suecica
GAGGACGGATCATGTGTTTAATTCTTATACGCAAAACGAAGCGGATATCACGGCGCGGTTTACGAGAAGATCGGAGCCGGAGAAGGCTGCGGAGATTCCGGAGAAGAGTTTTGATGTGCTGGTTGCGGCTGATGGCATTAACTCCACTGCGAGAAAATTGCTGTATCCAGACGAGGGGCTGCCAAATTTCTCTGGAAGGATGCTTTGGCGGGGCGTGTCGTTGAGGGAGCCGTTTCTTACGGGCAGGAGTATGGTGTGGGCGGGGCATGCGGACCAGAAGTTCATTGCGTACCCTGTTGGAAGGGAAGCGGAGAACGAGGGCAAATCGATGGTGAACTGGATCGCAGAGCTGAGGGTCAGGGATAAAGATGATCCAGATCTGAGTCCGCCAGTGGCTGATTGGGGGAAGGTAGTACCGAAGGAACGCTTCGCTACAAAGTTTGATAGCTGGACTTTTGGGTTTCTTAGTATACCGGACCTTATTGCGGAGACGGCGGAGGTGTCGGAGTTTCCGATGTGTGATAGGACGCCGGTGGATAGATGGAGTTTCGGTCGGCTTACGCTGCTGGGTGATGCGGCTCATCCTCTCTATCCCAGTAAGGAACCACTAAGAATCTGAACATATTGTGCTGACAATTCATAGTCGGATCAAACGGTGCAAGTCAAGCCATCCTCGATGCTGTAGCTCTCTCTTCAGCTCTGCAAACCGAGCCAGACGTTCCAAAAGCCTTGACAGCTTACCAAGATGCACGTTTACCGCCTACTGCAAAGATCTGTTTCGCAAATAGAGCGAACGGCCCAGATCATGTACTTCAGTTGGCTCATGAACGCGCCCCTGACGGATTTGAGAATATTTCTGATATAATTGCAGCTCAGGAGCTGGAAGAAGTGGGAAAAGCGTACAAGCTGTTGGCTGGATTTGATATGGAAAGTGTAAATAAAAGGGCAAAAGAGACAGTGGTTATGGGAGTCCAAAAGTAAAAGCAATGGGTGTTAATGAACGGAAAATAAAATAAGTAGGAAAAGTTTGTCTGAAGTAACCCTTCGGTCTTGATGAGAAGTTCAAGCATTTAAATTTGTGTCTTCAACTCCTTTTCGAGAAAGTGTCTAATCGCTTCGTAAATTCATCTCTCATCCCCGCTGTGTGGTATTTCGTATCTGGGAACAAACCAGCAATAATTTCCTCTATTTTGCAAACTAAGTTCTGTAATCGCCGTTGATTGTGATGTATTCGTGGCTAAGAAGAGTTAGACAGACCTTGAATTAAGTCAGTTGAAGCTTACCTGTAGTCACAAGTCCAATAAACCGCTTCTTCTTTACCACCTCCTAGCCTAACCAAAATCTCCAAATCTTCGTGCTCTAAGATCTCCGCTGCCCGAGCCTCATCAACAGATTCAGGTTCGCCATTCACAAGCAATTTCAGCTCTGGGGATCCATCGCTAGGAATAAACGAGACGCTTGTCTTCTCAGGGACGATATCGGGTACTTCATTGATTGGCATACCGGGCTCGGAGATTTGTGAGTAACCAGTTGCACAAAGAATGCGACCCCAGTTTGCGTCTTTTCCATAGAGTGCTGTCTTTACCAAAGGCGATCTTGCTATAGTGCTTGCAATCTTGCGTGCCCCAACTTCGGAGGGAGACTCAGTAACACGAATGGTGACAAATTTCGTTGCTCCTTCGCCATCTCGGACTACGAGCTTGGCAAGGTCTGTAGCAAACTCTGTAAGAGTCTTTTGAAACGCGGCATAGTCTTTCGAAGACTCCGATGTAACTTCAGTTCCGCCCGCAGCACCATTGGCCAGGACAGCAACTGTATCATTTGTCGAAGTATCTCCGTCAATGGATATGCTGTTGAATGACTTGTTGACAGCGTTGGTGAGAAGGGATGGAAGCAGTGCTGAAGCAATTGGAGCGTCTGTAGCAATCATCCCTAACAATGTTGCCATATTGGGATGGATCATCCCAGCTCCTTTTGTCATACCTGCTATCCGATATTCGACAGAGGGAGAAGATGGCAACGTGAAGGTTCGTGAAATAAGCTTGGGAAAGGTGTCGGTCGTACAAATTGCTCGAGCTGTAGCCAGCCAGTGGTCATGCGATGTACCCAGGGCATCGTAAGCTGAAGGAATCTTGTGGAGAATTTTTTGAATTGGCAGCCTATAATCAGTTAGTCACTCATCCCAAGAGAATAATTAGCAAGTTCTCCACCTTTGACCAATAACTCCAGTACTCATAACAATGGTACTGGAGCCCTTGCCATCACTAGGCTCCTCAAAACATCTGTCAGTCTCCAATCCCATCTTCTCGGCGTCCTCCATCCCACCCTTCCCAGTCACGGCATTGGCGCATCCTGAATTGATTATAACAGCCCGAACTCCAGCATTGCTCCTTCTCTTCAGCATATCTCTGCTAACCGTTACAGGAGCCGCCTGGAACTTGTTTTTTGTGAACACTGCCGCCGCCGCACATGGTGTTTCTGAAGCTAGGAATGCGAGATCGGGGGTGCCTTTGTTGGTAGGCTTGACTCCGACATGGGTTCCAGACACAAGGAATCCCTTTGGATATGTGCCGCTCGTCGGGACATATTTCTGTTTCGCAGCTGGAACTATGCCATCAAGAGGCGCGCTGTAGTGACGGACACCGGCGGAGGACGATTGAGGTGTCCTTTTGATGACTAGGCGAGTGAGCGAAGACGACGGAGACGGTCGGAGAGCCATTGCGGGCGATTGAAAAGTCAGAAGACTCTCAAAATATCTGAGGAAGAGCCAAAAACACCTCAGACGAGAATGGGGAAAGCAGATGAAATTTCGACTTCCATCACCAAAACCAGCTTTTCCCTCAAAAATCGAGTCACCTCGTGCTTGCTTCGCTTTTAAGGTTTAGCGCAAGGCCCTTGGTGGGGAAATGCCAAGACTTTCAGCCTTGTCTCGTTTGTGGCGGTCAAAGGAGAGGCTGAACGTGACTCCTCTCGAGTTGCTATCAATACACGTCCAATATCAATATCAACATAAACAGTAGCCCACACCCCAGAATATGTCCAAACCCAGCGCGTAAAAGGTCTCGCGGCTTCGGCTGCGTGAACACATACAGCATTTCTCCTCGTTCCAGAGAACATATGTTTACTTGACCTCCTTCTTCAACATGGCGCCAACCAGCCCCTGGGGAAAGAAGTCAGAACAACTCAATAACTCTTCGTCTGGGTTTCCCGGACTCAAACCAACAAAGTCGAAAGATCCAGTACCCAAGTCCCAATATGAGGAGATACAAGATGACGAGCTCATTGCCTTGGCTTCCATCTACGGCGATGACTTCCGTAGGATTGAGACAAACCAAGGCGCTTGGAAGGTAATGCATGTTCCACCTGCTTTGATACAATTATCTTATTTAATCTGTAGAAAGCTGAACCCAACTTTGAAATTCGCATCAGAACGTCTGATGATGATATATCAGTCGTTCTGTGTGTGGTCCTTACCGCCTCATACCCAAAGACGGTTCCCTTGTTGAGTATCAAAGGTGATTTCAATCTTCTGGAAGGAACGCGTTTCAAGGTCCAAAAGGTTATTGAAAATAAACCAAAAGAACTGGTTGTGGAAGAGCAAGCTATGATTATGGATATTGTCAGCGCCTGCCAGGAAATTCTTGACGATGCTGCCCAGGCAAAAGCAGCGGGGCTGGAACTCCCTAGTTTGGAAGAAGAGCGTGCTGCACACGAAGCAGCCGCCGCTAAGATTGCCGAACAGCTCAAGGAGCAAGAGGAAAAGAAAAAGCAGCTGGAAAACTTAGAGGAAGAGCGCATGCTTGGATCTCTTGTACAAGACGAACTCAAACGTCAAAGAGCCAAAGCTAAGGAGACTAAACGAAAGAATCGACCACCTCCAACTGTACTCTCCCAGTCCTCTCTGGACAATGGAAGCTTCGCTAGGACGGACGAAGGGTTGGCTTTCGATCAGCCTATCAATCTAATAGATGCTGGTGGTAACCCACTCCTCTTCCAAGTTGTGGCAAGTAAGGTCTGTATTCGGACCGGTCCTGTTTCCAAATGCTTCACAGTGAGACCTGTACCTGAGCAAGCTGATGCCCCAACCCTTGTTCTGAAACAGACAGACTTGGATTCAGGGGTAAAGGATCAAAATACCTTCAAGAGACAGTTACAGACGCTGGAAACTGAGTTGAAGGCTCTGAAGGAGATCAGACATCAGAATATCCTCGACCTTTTTGACTTCAAAGTCCATAAAACGACAGATGAAGAAACGGATTTGGATTCGGCTTGGACAGTCAGTGTTCTGATCGAATACGCCGAGAAAGGATCGTTAGAAGAATTCCTTGACATTGCAGGATGCCTAGGTGTTGCCAAAGTTCGTTCGTGGACCATCGAGCTCCTTGATGCGTTGCGTTACCTACACGATAATGGCATCGTACACGAAGATATACACACTGGCAATGTATTGCTGGTCCGAGAACCTGGTGGAGAAGTTAGGCCAAAACTTGCAGATGCTGCCTTTCAAAGGAAAATACAAAACCTCTGTGGGAAGTCGCAATCGAAAGATACAATATCAGTCGCAAAGTCGGCCTACTGGCTGCCTCCTGAAATCGCAAACACCAACCAACCCCAGTATACGCAGAAGACCGACATTTGGGAATTTGGGATCCTGTTCCTTCAGATGGCATTCGGATTGTCCGTCATCAAGAAATATTCTTCGCCTACCGCATTGGCAAACTCGTTAAATCTGTCAGATTCTTTCAACGAATTCATAGTCAAGTTGTTCAAGGCCGATTCTAAGAAGCGGCGCGAGCTTTCGAATTGGGCTCCTCGGAGTTTCTAGCGACAGACGCAGAGCTACTCTACCAAGATTTCTCAGCTTCCACATCAAGACTTGGTTCAGTAACGTCACTTCTACCTACCACACCGCGGCGGCAGAGACACGATTCTATGATTGCTTACTCTGGACCCTTCTCTAGATACAAGGAAGACTTCGTAGAAGAGGGTCGTCTTGGCAAAGGGGGATTTGGGGAGGTGGTGAAAGCACGGAAGAAGCTTGATGGCCAGATTTATGCTATCAAGAAAATTACCCAGAAATCTTCAGCTTCGTTGACTGAAGTATTGAAAGAAGTCCGTCTACTTTCACAGCTGAGTCATCCATCAGTAGTCCGTAAGTTGTTATTTCATCAGTTTCAACATTGCCATTTTTCGTACCCGTCCGCAGACATTGGAACACCAGAAAGTTTGGATTGCTATTTTCACCGCTTGAAGATTTGGAATCCAAGCTACCTGGGGGGTATTTACTGGCCACTGAATAATTTCGAAAGAGAGCTCGCAGTTGCTGAGCGTGCGTTAGTGTTAATTTTCGAGATGCCAGGTCATTGTTCCTCCGATGCAGTCGCATCAATCCTCGCACAAATTGTCCCTCATGATTTTCAGCTCCAGCTCCAATATTCTTTTCAGCATGTCAACATTGGCTGACTACCTCGTCACTTTAGGGTACTACAACACTTGGACCGAGGAAGTATTCGATGCCTCTGAAACCGATGAGGATACCACCACAACAGAGGCTGCAACAACAGAAGATTCTATGAGCCAGCTGTCCCCAGATGCCGACCCCAACATTGAGTTTGGAGTGAGCACTGGAGGGCTCGATTTCATGTCGTCCAGTGGATACCCGCAAATCGAGTTTGGCTATGATGATGGTTCAGACGCTGTCGAGGATTCCGAGGACGAGGAAGACGACTCAACAAACCCATCGAATCATGGTGCCAACAACGCCCACAACGGAGCGAGCGATCGCATGGATTTGGCACTAAGGAAAAGCAGGTCAAACTCGCGCTACCAGCGACCCTTCAAAACGGTTCTGTACATATCCATGGAGTATTGTGAAAAGCGTACGCTTCGAGATTTGATAAAGAGAGGATTGCACAAGGAGAATGATGAGATATGGCGACTATTTCGACAAGTTCTTGAAGGCCTTGTTCATATCCATGGCATTAATGTTGTTCACAGGGATCTCAAGCCCGAAAATATCTTCATAGACAGCACATCCAGTGTGAAAATTGGCGATTTCGGACTTGCTACAAGTGGACAATATGCGACCACAGATAAAAATTCAACCGCATTGCACACAATGAGTGGAGGAGATATGACGAGGAGCATTGGAACTGCTTTCTACGTCGCTCCCGAAATATCAACAAGTGTTGGCGGTGGTTCATACACTAGCAAAGTGGATATGTACTCGCTTGGTATCATCTTCTTTGAGATGTGTTACAGACCATTGATTCCTGGAATGGATCGGGCGCAGGTGGGCGAAGGTCTGAGACAGAAGCAGCCAATCCTGCCTAAGGATTTTGACCACGCCGAAAAGACTGTTCAGGCGAATATCGCGCTATCACTCCTGAATCATAACCCAAAGGAGCGTCCATCTAGCTCCGAGCTTCTCCGTTCTGAGTTGCTTCCAGTTCAAATAGAGAGCGAGCAGATCAGACGGGCTTTGGAAGGTCTGTCGGACTCAGGATCTCCCTACTACCACAAGATGATGGGTGCCTTATTTTCAATGCCAAGTAAGCAAGCAAAGGACTTTGCTTGGGACATGGGCGTTTCGAACCAAAGTTCAGGCGATCTATTACTTCAAAGTCTGGTCAAGCAGAAGCTCATCTCGATATTTCGAAATCATGGTGCTGTAGAAACGCCACGAAGCGGCTTGTTTCCCCGTTCCCGTCATTACGGAACAAATGCCGTCCAGTTGCTTGATCCAAATGGTACACTATTGCAACTACCTTACGATCTAACCCTTCCTCACGCTCGGGCCATTGCAAAGCATGAGCCATCTGTACAGCGATCCTTTGCTTTCGGCCCTGTATTCCGAGATAGACAATCCGGTGGCCAGCCCCAGACTTTTGGCGAAGTCGACTTTGATATTGTTTCGCCGGACAGCCTCGATTTGGCACTGAAGGAGGCCGAGGTGATCAAAGTTCTGGATGAAGTAGTGACAAACTTTCCGGCTCTGGCTTCAACACAAATGTGCTTTCACATCAATCACTCGGATCTCCTAAACCTCATCTTTGATTACTGTATGATCGAGTCGAGTATTCGAGATGCCGTTGCAGACACGCTTAGCAAGCTTAACGTGCAAAAGTGGACATGGCAAAAGATTAGGACTGAACTTAGGTCTCCTCTTATTGGGGTGTCCGTAACAAGCGTTGATGACCTACAGAGCTTTGATTTTCGAGGTAAGTCTTGAATCTTGTGCGCTATCTCCAGTGCTAATCTTAGTAGATACCCCCAACAAGGCATTCCAGAAACTCAAGACGATCTTCGAGGGTTCAGATACATTCGAAAAGGCTTCCTCTGCCATTGCTCATCTACGAGACGTCATTGACTATACTAAACGCTTTCAAGTTCACAGCAAGGTTTATGTAAGCCCTCTCAGCAGTCTCAAGGAAAAGTTCTGCAAGGGAGGCGTCACTTTCTCGTGTCTGTACGACAAGAAGGTAAAGGATGTTTTCGCAGCCGGCGGACGTTACGATTCGTTGATTAGAGAGCACATGCACCGCACGGGCACCCATCTTATAGATCGCCATGCTGTCGGTTTTAACCTTGCGTGGGAGAAGCTGGCTCGGCTCCCTAAAGCGGGACCTAAAGGGTTTCTGAAGAAGGCAGATGAAGAAATCCATGGAATTTGGACGACGAAGAGGGTTAGTAACGTCCCATATCAGTGAGTAGTGCTTGCATCAGCTAATTTGCAACATAGTGCGACGTACTCGTTGCCAGCCACGACGCAGCTATACTACGAACAGCAGGCGTAGATATCGTGCAAACTCTGTGGGCGAACGATATCAGCGCGGAGCTTGCACAGGATTCACGGTCTCCCGAAGAGTTACTACTCAAGTATAGAGACGAACAGCATTCCTGGATAGTAATCATCAAGCAAGACTCGATCCTAAAGATCAAAAGCATGGGACGAAAGGAGGTTTCCGACACCGATATCCCAACAACCCAACTTCTAGCTTGGCTGAAAGGAGAAATTCGCGAGCGAGACCAGCGAGATGGCACCCAGCACCGCTCCAGACTACAACGTCACACCAGCCAACAAGAATCCTCGGGCGGTGTCGACCACGAGCAAGAAGTCCGCGTTCTCGTCGCCGCACAAAAAAGCAAGAAATCGAACCGGCGCAACATCGTCGAACAAGCCCAGTCGCGCGCCGCAACCCTGGTCCATTCATTCCTCGACGGCCCTATTGCCGCCATCGAAACCACAGATCATGTAATGGAATTGATCCGCGAGACCAGGTTGTCGGATCCCGAGAGCTGGAGAAAGGTGACGCATGCGGTGCCGTCGGCGGAAAGGAGGTATTTGGGCGAGATTCATGATATGATGAGCACGATGGCGCATCAGAATAAGGAGGTTACGCGGAATGCTTTTGTGTATAATTTCAGGACTGGTATGTGTATATACTATGACCTTGGAGCATGAGATTGGGAGATGGGATGGTGGATTTGGGAGTTGGCGCGGGGTTGGGAGTTCATAGGCTGGGTTTAGTGATTGATTATAAGAACCATGGATAAAGGGCTATGAGATTAATGAGCGTGAAGTCAATTCCATTGAGTCTTCAATATTTCAAGTCATACTATCCGTAAACAAATACACATTTTTGTTGTAGTAGACCCTGCCCCTGACGGGGACGCTAAGGCGAAGCGCGGGGTCTTTGTGGTCTTGGTGGGGTCATCCGCCGATAGCCGGAACGAAACTGTACAACTGCTAGCACTGCCAACTCAGTCAGTCTCAAGAAGCCAACTCACGTCAATATCGAGAAGTATCACCTCTTCAGCAGAAGTCAAGCTGAAGTGGTGACAAGTCTCGACATTCACTGATATGGCGTGATTGTATATAAAAATCTCTTTATCTTAGTTTATACCGCCAAGCATCAACAGATATGGCTTCCCAACCCGAGCAGAGCAGAGCAGAGGATGGGCCTGCGGGAACTCCTGTTGTGTCTTTCTTGGGACCTGTTTCTTCTTATACTCATCAGGTATTTACCATTGGGGGATCTTAGCCGTTACTTGGGGGGTTGGACTGACAATGTATGATACCGTACAGGCGGCCCTCGCATGCTTCGAATCAGATCAATATGTTTATGATCCCGCTTCGTCAATCACTGGTAATATATATCTATATCCTTGGCCTGGCACATCTGATTTTCGATCTTCAGGTGTCTTCGAAGCAGTCCAATCCGGCGAAGCAGCCCTGGGCGTTGTCCCCTTCGAGAACTCGACGAACGGAGCAGTGATATTCACACTCGAGCTCCTAGCAGACCGAGAGAACGCATATCCAGACATCACAGTGTGCCGTGAAGCCTACCTGAACGTCAGCCATTACTTACTCGGCCACAAAGCCCCTCGAAACGCCACGACCGATTCCCCAGACGTCTCCGGCGCCTGTACGCCCACGACCTCGATCCCCACCCCCCTCAAGCCACGCACAAAACCGCTGTGCAATCTCAAGCACATCGATCGAATCTACACGCACCCGCAGGCATGGGGACAGTGCGAGATCTTCCTGGGCGCGTACATGAAGGGCATCGAGCGCATCGACGTTAGTTCTACGAGCAGGGCGGCGGAGATGGTGAAAGAGGACACGAGCGGTAGCAGTGCGGCTATTGCCAGCAGTCTAGCTGCACAAATTCATGGTCTCGATGTCCTTGCCAAGGCAATTGAGGACCGCGATGATAATAAGACGAGGTTCTTTATATTGCGGAAGGGCGTTGGAGAGGCGGGGACGAGTGCGGCGGGCACAAAGTCGTTGATTTCGTTCACAATTGATCATCGCTCTCCTGGTGCCTTGGCGCAGGTCCTGGACTGCTTTCGGGCTGCTGAACTAAACTTGACGAGTATTAATAGTAGGCCTACAAAAGTCATCCCGTTTCAGTACATATTTTTCGTGGAGTTTGAGGGGAGCAAGTTGAATGATCCGGATGGGAGAGTTCAGGGAGCTTTGGAATATGTGGCGAAATATGTACAGAGTTGGAGATGGCTTGGGAGTTGGGACGATAAACTTATAAGATAGGCTTTGATATTAGACACGTAGAGACTATCTGAATTGAAAGACATTAAATAGAGGGGCGGAGATAGTTCCGTCTCTGATCCCTTATCGATAAGAGCTCTGAAACCAACGTCAGGGGTTGTATGTACCTGGAGCTCGCTTCTCATTTGAAAGCAATCCACTTCTTCATAAATCTTCTTCTTTGCGCCTGGGAGGCGCATACTCAATACTCGAGATGAGGCCTCTCTCAACTGCTCGAGCTCTGAGGAGAGTTCTTGCTGCCTCAGCTCCTATTTCCTCCTTGAAAAGCTCCGTACGCAGCTCATCAACAGAAGCTTTTCTGTTCAAGGAGATGACAAGCCGCCCTTCCAATGTAATTTACGACTACCTCACACCCATGCCGTCCCATCTTCTCAACACCACACTAAAGGATTTCCTACCTTCGGTGTGTCGTACTGGAAAAGGTCGCCTTCCCCGTATACAGAAAGGGGTGAGGCAAATATTTCTACCTCAAGGGCACCATCTAGTATACTTCCCGCCTCAGGTTCCTAGCAGTGAACTCCTCCCAGATGGTACGGATCCGATTCAGTCCCCTGGAGAGCCATTTGTTCGACGTATGTGGGCTGGAGGATCTGTCATCTTTCATCCCCAACGCCAGATACGGCTTATTAATAAACGGTACGCCTGCGATGAGAAAATCACAGACGTTTCAATCAAAGGGTCAGGAGAAAATGAGAAAGCTTTTGTGGTGATTGAGAGGCGCATTGGACAGACTTTTCGCCCCCCAGGCCCGCCAGGCCCACCAGATAGGTTAACAAGTATATTGGAGAAGAGGAACTTGGTATTCATGAAAGAGAAACCAGCAGCGATGGCGAAGGCAGACGCTACCAAATCCGACAAGATATTAAAACGTGAGCCACTCCACCCAATATTATTTTCCTTTGTTGACTTTATAGCTACTCATGAGCCGGATTACAGTATCTCAATGACCCCGACTCAGTCCCTCCTCTTCCGGTTCTCGGCCCTTTCCTTCAACGCCCATGGCATCCATCTTGACCCCCAGTACACTCGCGAAGTAGAAGGGCACCGAAACCTTCTAGTGCATGGCCCACTCACCTTAGTCCTGATGCTCTCGGCGCTGCGGTCTCAAATAGCAACTAGTGAAATGGTTTACAGGTTTGACTATAAGAATCTGGCGCCGTTGTATGCGAATGAACAGATGAGGATCTGCGTCAGGAAGGACAAGCAAAATGAAACCAAGTTTGATGTCTGGATTGAAGGAAGCAGAGGTGGGTATGCGGTCAAGGGAACTGCTTTGATAGGAAAACAAGCTTCATTTATTCCAGAAGAAGATGTTCCAAAAGTGTAAGTGACACCCCTCGCTGTGTTTCCAATTCACATGTGTTGATTGACTTTCTTTTGTTCTAGCCAGGAAACATTGACCATGGCCGGATTCCCCGAGGAAATGAACCTGATAAAAGAAAAGCCAATAGGTCATACGCGGGATCTAAGTGAGCTGTTTTCAAAGACACTGCGTCCCAACATCAACAACCAACGAAAGCCAGATGGCTGTGACTTCTAATAATGTTCAGAGATGCACCTAAGGATTAACTGCGTGCTGGGAACTTGGAAGAGCCTATGAGGTTTGAAACATGGACGGATGCTTGCTGCACCGCAAGGGGCGCCAGCCATGGTGGGTGACGCACTCGGCATCTTACAGCACTGATTGGTGAGGATGATATTTGTAAATAGCATCCTTGTTCCCGCAGCGCGCTTCAGGGTTGTTCCTGGAGTGTCGTGGACAGCATGATCTAAGAGACAATTTTTATTCCGATTAATACGAACCTTCTGAAACTTCATACCCCATCAGGGAGCTTGCTTCCCGTATTTTGTCAAATATAAAATAATACAAAAGTTTCACCCTAAATAAGTAATTATTACATACTAACATGGACTTCCGAGGGTCCAGATTCTGCGCCTGCTCTAACAACAATAGAGTCCAGATTAGTTTGAATCAATACATCTAAAGTACTTTCTAATTCTTCACTTTCAAGTGGACATTTGCGGGTGCTTGTGCATATATTCGAATTATACGAACGCTTCCCATCTTGTCGGCCGGCCCCAACTACCCCCCGCTAGCCTCCGCGGCGCCATTATCAACAAGCACGATTCGCTGAACCTCGAAAGAAAACATGAAGTAGCTTACACGTATTCGGCCGTTGCTCCAGCTTGCGTTCGCCTTCTACTTTTATTCATTCTTTCCATTGAACATATTTCATTCTTCAATCGCCGGTTCAACGTTTTTTCTGCGCCGCCATCTACCTCTATCTTGGGATTTTGACACCTTCCCACTCTGCTGGCAGCATTATTTACCTCTGTCTCCGTCCCGGCGTTCTGGATACACGCATACTTTCAATTGAGACTCGCGGGGTCAGGTTCTCGCCCTGTCTGTGCCGGAGCTCACCTATACGTATTAATCTTGTCGAGTGTCCCCGTATGCTATCCCCACGAGACTGAGACCTGCTGCTGGGTCTTGCGGATCGCACTCGCAGATACACGGAAGGCCTTAAGGATAGCAATGGCTCCCTCAGTTAAGGAAGGGGGGAGCAAAGGCCGACGCTCGAGCATGAGTCTGTTATCGCGTATGCCGGGTCTCACCCAGATCAATACGGACGTCACAAATGAGGGTACGGACGCGGGGAAAAGGGAAAGGAAGAAGCTTGGGAAACGAGGATCGGTATTTACATTAGGGCATTCTACGTCTGCGAGCCCCGATCCTGGGTCCGATGCAACAATGAGTCCTGTCGCCAGCGAATCGAATTCCCCCAAGTTACGACCGCGAACCCTCCAGAAGGGTCGGCCCATCTCGATATTTGGCTCTCTGGGTAGAAGGTCGATGAACAACGTGGATGAGGGGGAGACGGAAAAGCTGGCTTCTTCTACACCCGACTCCCCCATGGTGGACGGGGTTGACGGGCCTTCACAGGAGCTGGGCATGTCTTTCCCCAATGCGGTACGGCACCATGGCGAGGTCCAGACCCAGAGTGGGATGTTTAGGAAGAAGAAAGAATACTTGGTCTTGACGGATACGCATCTGATACGCTACAAAAGCCGGTCTCGCGCCTCTGAGACATTTCCTGCTGCCATTCCTCCTTTATTCGGACGCTCGAATACGACTCGGCACCCTTCAAGTAGCTCTATACATGAATCGCAGTCTATGCATTCAAAAGCTTCTGGCGAGGGCGAAAACCGAATACCTCTGGAACAAATTGTGTCCGCATATAAAGTTGAAGATGGACGCCCGTTCTTTACAGCGGAGGTGGTTTATCTGGATGAGAACTACCATGGAGCAGGCTCTATTCAACTCATGCTTCACCATCCAGAAGATGCAGATCTTTGGCTTTCGTCCATCCGCGGAGCTGCCCAGAAAGCCAGACTTCTCCAGGAAGACCCATTTCCGGAGAGAGTTATTCAATACCTAGCTAACGTTGCTGGCGTTGCTAATGACTACAACCCGAAACATTTCCAAATCTTCCGGGTTGTTCGAAGACAGACTGCCATAAAGTCAACGCGGTCTTCCTCTTCTGAGGACATTCAGAAAATCGGGTCCTCAGTATATTACATGGTTATTGGTCTCCAGCATGTCCATATGATACCTGTTCCAGACTTCAGTGATTCTTCTGGGCGGCTTATTATTCCCAAGGCAAAAAGACAGATGTTCGGGATCGTGACGCTCACCTCCATCAGTATGAATCCCAGGGGCGAAGACGACAGGTTTGAGCTAGGCTTTCGGTACGATTAATTTGCAGTTCTCCTGATATTTGCTGGTATTTCACATAACGAATAGTTGCTGACACCTCTTAGAATACCCATGAATGAAACTACCGTCATAGAACTTGCATCTTTTGCTAATCCGGATGTCGTTCTTGCGTTATACAGAGCCTGGCAATTCCTGAAGCCGTTATGGGCTGACCGGACGTTCATATTCCAGGGTCCAGAGACCCACTTAAGCAATGGTGAAATAGCTATTGATTACGAGAACGACGATTGGTTTGATCGAACCCTTATAGCTTACTGCACATCATACAATGTTCGCAACTCACTGGTTTCTGCTAGTCTCAAACTAATTATTTCTACAGTGCATTCCTGGGAACATCCGATATTGGGTTGATGAAGAATGCGAAGACGCTCCTCAATTCAGATTATTACCGCCTGCTCTCACGCCAACCTACTCCACATACGAGTTATTAGCAGTTACGCGAGCATTACGCTACAACGAACAATTCCATTCAATTTCCTTTAGGGACGTCAACTTGCATGGCCTACACTGTATTCATGACAAAGGAATGGATCACATGGGTCATACCAATTGGGAGGGTAAGTGATGTTTCCAACTTCCCAAAACTAGGCTGACTTAGCAGGCCGTGACATTTCCAGGTTCAACATCAACCCCTTTCCACACTCACTACTGTACCGAGAAGTCCAAGCTCTTGCTTTGAAATCCAAAACATTGCGAAGATTGGATTTTGCAAACACATTGCCTAAACGCAGACCAAGAGACACTTATGATCTAGAAACCGGGGATTCGGAGAAAGATCCCGGCTGTGAGGTTATAGGTGCCATAATGGCTCTGTGCAAAGACCAGCTTACCAATGTCAGCTGGATTGTTCTCAATGGGATAGAGCTTGGAGAGACGGATTTAGAGGATATGCGTAGGTTTTCTAGTAATTTCTGAAGGCTAGTGCTAGATTATCTAACATTATTGTAGTTCCTGCTCTCAGAAGACGAAGGTCAGCCATCAGGGCTATCGAATGCTCACGGTGCGGTCTCAGCGACCGAGGCATTGTGCAGCTACTGGGGAACCTGGAACGGCAGAATGATACATTGGAGTGCGTCAACATTTCTGACAATTCTGGTCGGATCGATCTTAATCGATTTTCAGAATCCATGGCTCGCTTTTCACGTATTCGGAAACTCGACATCTCAAGGATTACTCGAACCTCTGGGGATAGACCTCTACTCGCGGCCGAAATTCTCAAGTCGTGGAGGCTGGAAGAGCTTGTCATGAATGGTGTCCCTGTAAGTTGTCTGGATGCTTTCCTGAATATGCATTGACGATCTCAGATCAACGATGAAACTCTCGACGCAATAGCAGCATACCTGAAGAGTCCAATTTCAGATAGACTTCGGATCTTGCAAATGGACCAGTGCAACCTGAATGGCTCGCAGGTTGCCATTCTCATGAAGGCCATGACACGAGTTCCCGGACAAGCTCGTGAAATACAGCTGCATGTAAGCGCCAACAGATTCGAGAGAGGTGTGGGTGATATTGCCGCAGCTATCAAGGATAATTGTACCCCCTCGACTTTGATAGCACGAATGATTGAGTTCGAAAAAGAGGACCACTTTAGAGAATTACTCGAGGCCCTGAGGACCAACAAAACTATTCGGTATTTGGATATCTCGAAAGCTTCGCTTCCATACGATGCCAATCAAGAAACTTGCGACGCTCTTCGACTGGTATTTGCCGAAAATACTACTTTGGAGGAACTAGATATCTCCGGAGAACAAGCCCATCTAGAAGTGACTCGTTTTGGCATCGGGCTGAACTACGCTCTTACAGGTCTCAAGGAGAACAAAACTCTTCATACCTTGCGAATTGAATATCAGAATCTTGGTCTCGAGGGCGCCAATACGCTTGCGTCCGTCCTGGAAACTAACACTGGCCTCGTCAACATCCATTGCGAGCACAATGAAATGAATCTGCAAGGTTACACCACGCTTGTTAATTCACTAGCGAAGAATTATACAGTTCTAAGACTCCCGTACATGCACGACGATCAATCATTGGCGTTAAAGCGGCTAGAAAATAGCATGAGGGATGCTCGACAACAAAACCTTTCGGCCAAACGTGAAAACACCGTCGGTCGAACTTTGTCGAAACTCGGTGTATCCTCGAAGCCCAAGCCAGGTCCAGACATGACACCCCAGGACATGGATGAAGCGGCGAGACTTCTTACAACAAAGTGGGATGCGGAGATGGAACGAATGGAGAGGTTCTTGAAGCGCAATGGTAAGATAGCAAAAGGCGAAAAGGTATTTGGCCTGGATGGAGAGGGGGGTGTCGGCGAGGAGTACCTGCGTCCAACGACTGCTCTTAGCGATATGGGCATCTTGCAGGAGGTGCTTAACAATACAACGCCACGAGCAGACCTGCCGAACCCCGTCGATGCACATGTCAATAACAACATGGTTGCTTTAAGTGTCTCAGAATCTGAACGCTCAAAGGACGAGGAAAAGCCGCCACGAACAAGCACGTCGACACGACCCACAATACAAGTGAGCCAGTCGGACGACGACGACGACAACACGATGACTTTTTCTAGCTTTCAAGGTGGCGAGACAGACAGTAGAGCAGAAGCCTATAGGAAGGAGGTAGCGGCTGGGAAACTTCCCCCGCTGCCGAAAATTACGCACAGCAAGATGTGGGATCTAGATGGAGAAGGGTTCTTCGATATGGAAAAGTAATGAATGAGCTCGATTCTTTTCTTTGCCGCATTTGAATATGGAGTATGGGCTGCAGCATATTGATGGCGGGCGTTTGGATGGCATTGCATTTGGGATCTTTCAAAATTTCCATCACTTTGGAGTACAGCATGGCATGGCGTGGCGTTGGAGATCTGCCCTCTGTTCTAACAAGCGAGCGAGCGATAATTCGTGGATGGTTAACAGCAAGGCGATGGATTGGTGGAGAGAACTGCATAATACGCGGACTGGGTTTGCCAGTAGATGGATATAATACCAGGGGCCTTTTTAGAGTAACACCCAGCGTCTGAATATGAATTGTATATATTGTATAGCTTTCGTTCACCCCCTGGAACGCGGTTTCAAAAGGCTCGGGCCGAGCCGTGCAGTACACACGTAGCCACACTACATTCGTGGAGCATGCTACCAGTACCAGACAATTCCAGAACTTGACGGGTTGTGACTAATATACTAGCCTTCCTTATTGATCTAGTCTTCCTCTCCTCTTACATCCAACCACTCAACCCCACCTCTCAATCCCACCACCTCCCAACTTCCTAAACACCTCAACTATGGCACCAACCCTCTACTTCGCCTACGGCTCCAACCTCTCCCTCACCCAAATGTCCTCCCGCTGCCCAACCTCAACCTACATCGCCCTCGCCCGCCTCCCTCACTACAAATGGATCATCAGCACCCGCGGCTACGCGAACGTCATCCCCTCGCCTGCCCCTTCCCCTTTCGCCGTGAAAGGAAAACCGCAACCACCACCTGACGAGGATTATGTAATAGGCATGCTATACCAGTTAGGCCCAGAAGACGAGCAGGCCTTGGATATAGCGGAGGGCGTGCCGTATTGCTATGAAAAGAAGGTGCTGGAGGTGGAGGTTTTGGATGGGAAGCGGGTTGTGAAGGGGAAGGAGGCGCTGGTTTACGTGGATGTGGTGAGGGTGCAGGAGGGGGTTTGTGCGGAGGAGTATGTGGCGCGGATGAATCGGGGGA
>QGMK01000770.1:0-17537 GCA_007825345.1 Lachnellula suecica
GCTACTGAGGATGCGGATATTTAACAGCAGGGTCGAGTTTGACAGCAGATGTCAGCCGTTAACGTGGGTATTGATTAGTGTACTGGCGATGAATCTAGGCCTCTGATGAGAAGTGCGCCGTCATAGTTGGCTCTTAGGCAAGGCCAAGAGAAGGCACTCCGCCGGCTTCGAGCATCAAACATCCGACCAACTTCGTTTCGGGTTGATGAGCTCCAATTCTAGGAAGTCTGCCTTTATATTCAAATTCTTGATTTGAGAAATTGAACTCTATGCTCGGCGGTGGTGTTGTTTTGTGGGGTTGTGACGGAGGCATAGAAAGGAAAGAGTCTTGGAGCGACTAAACTGGAACGCATGCGGTATATATTTTTTGGTCTCGGCTGGGATACTTTAGTATCGAATTAGATTCAGCTTAGGAGAGTATCGTGCTCGTCGGTATGTGTATGGTGATCTCTTCCTTCTTGAAAATATGGGGTTTTCCTTTGCGGATCTGAGCACAGTGTGGGGTAGAGATATTCTGACTAAACGTAAACATTAGTTGACAGCGATTCTTCCACTGAACGAAATGGGAGAGTCGAAGTGGTCTTTGAGCTTTCATTTGCGTACTTCACGCAGAGCCAACTTCAGAAGACGCGAATTCTGGCTTGCGTAAGTGAATGGCCTCATGATATTCAAGAAGTAAACAACTCTTGGTTCCCGTTTATTTGTCCAGTGGAACTCGGGTGTAATAGTTTATATATTTCGGTTTTCGCTCCTCTCCTTTCGTTCCTGCAAACAGTTTTGGTATTAGAATTTACTGCTTCTGTTGCGAGTCAATGGGGTCCCGCCAACATATGATTATGTTCAGGGGCTTTTCAAGAATTATGGGTGGAATGAGGGCATAAATATTTCCGCCCTATGGCCAGAAACATTCATCAGTGCTTGCTACGGACAGGAGAACGAGAAAGCGATAGTCGGTGAACGAATTTTATAAGATTCGCCCTTGCGAGCCATTTCCATTTGACTTTCAGGGATTTGGACGGCTTGATATTGACGGCACCCCATGTTTGGACCTGCTCATTGAAGGGTTTCTGACTCTGACAGCAAATATATAAATGACAGCAAATTCATGCGTCAAACACTGGTCTCACCTTCTTATTTTAGCAGAGAACTACTGCAAACATTCTTTTATTTCTCAACGATTTTGGCAGAGACTTTGACCGCGAGTTGAAGGTTGTGCCTCAGACCATCCTACAACCTAGTCTTGGGTAGTTTTGGCGCACTTGCAGTTTTCTGGCTGCAGCTTTATATTCCATCAACGATGCTGGAATCTCAGGACGCTTCGGTAATTGATTTACTTATGCTTTTGTTGAGCACTGAGGGGTGAGGTTTGTCCCATTTTGGATCTCCATGAAAAGGGGGGTAGATCAAAGCTAGAAACGGCCTCGCTTAGCACTGCCTAAATCTTCGAAGGGGCCCAATAACCCCTTGCGAAAATGAACTTGAAGACTCAACCAATGTATGATCTCTCCGTTCACCCAGCAAATAGATTAGCCCAATATTCTGAAGCATCTTTCCAAAATTTTGACGGTCTTCCAGCTCCTAGGATCAATTAAGGTTGCTTGACCCAAGTCCAATTAATCATGTGGCAACCCCTATTGAGCCTAACTCCGCCTGAAAACATGCTCGAACCCTTACTATTAACTGCCGCATATTAAAATTCATTCATTAATCTAGAGATACTCCACAGGCGAATGAAAGCCAAGCCTCAATATACCCGTAGAACAAAGAATGCTATAGTTTGGAAAACGACTTCGGCAGTGAAAGTACGGTTCACGGTACCGGTTCAAGGAAGTTACCATATCTTATAGTCCACTCTATCTGCTTCTTTTCCACATCTCCATTTTTCTCGCCCTTTGCTACCAAGTTCAAGATGCAGTGGAAAACTCTCACTTTAGCGCTCGCGCTGTCTGCCAAAAATGTATATGGCTCCGCAGTACCAGTGGACGCCGACGAGCTTGCCAAACGTCAATATGCTCAAGCCGCAATGATGAGGTTTGAATGCTCGCAGCTTGTTGTTGAACGTATCGACCCCTTGGTCCAGCCCGGAGCTACTCCTTCGACCCATCTGCACCAGATCGCCGGCGGCAATTCATTCAACGCGTCTATGACTCCCATTTCTTACAGCCCCGCGACGTTGTCAACTTGTACTTCGTGCACCTATTCTGAGGATTTCTCAAACTACTGGACGGCTAGCCTCTACTTCAAGGCCCGTAATGGAACATTCAAGCGAGTGCCGCAGTTGACGAACCTGGGTCTCAAGGGAAAGAATGGAGGTTTGACGGTCTACTACATTCCACCATACGACGGGAAGACGAAGGTCACTGCACCACCACCAGTAAGTGTTGCCCATTTGAAGTTGCACTAGGAGGATTTGGCCTAATGTCTGAAAGGGGTTCCGCATGATCGTTGGAGACCCAATGCTTCGGACAAGCACAAACGAGCAGAAGGGCCTTTGCCATCGGTGCTCACCGAATATCGAACAAAACCCCTTCGGAGGGGCTCCTTGTACTGGTAGTGATACCGCAGCTCTACCCAATACGACGTGCGGTGGAGGTATTCGTGCGACCATCACATTCCCCACGTAAGTTCAGCACAAGTCTAGAATGTATTATGCTGATGTGAAGCTTAGATGCTGGGATGGAAAGAATACCGACAGCCCAGATCACAAATCCCACATGGCGTACCCCTCCAGCGGAACCTTCGAGTCAAATGGTGCTTGCCCATCCACCCACCCAGTCAAGATGCCGCAAATCATGTACGAAGTCATGTGGGATACCAGACAGTTCAACGATAAAAGCTTGTGGCCCACTGACGGATCGAATCCCTTCGTGTACAGCACCGGTGATGGGTGAGTCCAACAATTCCGATTGAAACCCCTGCGTATTAATACTTTTCTAGTACTGGCTACAGCTGGCACGGAGATTATCTTTTCGGTTGGAAGGACGGCGTTTTGCAAAAGGCTTTGGACGCAAGATGCAGTGGTGATGCGTGCACTACGCTCAAGACGCAGACTGCGGCTGTTGCCAATGCATGCATGAAGTCACAACAGGCTACGGAGCCTGTTGATGGATGTAAGTTTAGAATGGCCTCTCTGTTACATTCAGGTGAAACAAGAATACTGACCCCGTGGTGTTAGGGCTCACTGAGCTTCCGGGAGACTTGCCCATCACTTACTAACTTCTCCCCATCTGGTCTTTTTCAAGGGGTATATGGACAAGTATGGCAGAGTGGTCGCCATGGAGCAGGAGCTTTCGTCTCGATATACGCACTCTATATGTCTAGTCATTCGTTTAGCGCGCGTAGAGATTCCTGGAGCAGTGATGAGCAGACTTGGGATGCAAATTTGTGATGAGCTTGATTGAGTTAGTTGTGATTCAGTCCACATTAGCAATTAAGAAATAATATGAAAACACACTCCCATCTTATGTTTACATGCCAGCCAGGCTTTTGTAAAGCAATTGTGAGCAATATATTGATGGATCACGTTGCAGGAAATTCGGATAAGCCCATCCTCACGAACTGAATAGAACAGTTTGTCCAATAGAGGTGAGAAGTACTGGTCGATAACTTATATTTTTATTTTGAAGTCCATATACTGCATATACTTTGGATCTCTTTTTTGCATTCTTTTGCCTGGGACTGTTTAAGTTTGAGCATTCAATTGGGGTTTACAGCTCATCGGCAGACACTTGAAAGCCAAAACGCTGCTACAGTGAATGTACACACTGTGGAGCTAAGAATCTGGACTTCAACAGGTGGTCGAAAAGGGGTTCGACCTCCAACCTGCAACAACACAATCTTTCTGCACTTTTTCGTTTCGAGCACTCCAAACTCCATCTTTTGCGACGACAATTGCACAACGCATGACGAACATCTCCCAATCATTCAGGCGCCTTGAGCCCACCAAGAATGGCGAGAAAGCCGCGAACGCATTTGTATCGGAATAAGCGTTGTTATCCAAAGTCCTCATGCCACCGGTAGTTCACAATAGCAAGCTTCTCAAGACACCGCTTCAGTTTCTGGAGGCTCTTAGAACCGGTACCACCGAGAGGGCCATGAGTATATTTCACGATTCTGCAGGCAAAATGGAAAACTCGTTGGAAGACGATGTCGGTCCAATTACCACCAACGCGATGCAATACGTAATTGACAATTCAGACAGGCGAATTATTGTTCCTATCATCAAAGAGGCGCACCCCAACTTGTACCGCCAGGAGGGGTATGCCAGAAAGTCTAGGAGCGAGAAGGGCATCGCCAACGGAGCGATTTCGAATAAGTGGTTTCCGCACCTTAACACCAATGGAAACGTCCTTGACGCCGAGTTATTGAAAGAATTTAAAAGATAAAAACATAATCATTTTGTTCGAAGCTATATCTATAAGATTTAAGGGCATGGAATAAGGTCTGCTATATGAGTTGTAACCTCTAAAATAATAAAACGAGTAAAAAAGATGAAAAAAGTTGTCAAAACTCTATCGCAGATATTTTCCAAAAATAAATGTAACGTCGCCCGACGAGAGGCTCGAACTCTCAACCTTGGGCTTTCCTTTTTTATAAAAGGCCCACGCGCTCTATGAATAATAATTAGCAACGAGCGCTACTTGTGTCGTTCAGAAATACGTACAACCAATTGTGCCCTGAAAACATGTTAGAAACATGAAGAAATGGATTTGTTGGAAGTACTAACAGCCGGGCTTGTTTGATAAGATTTGTCCAAAAGTTGGCTTATTTTGTTATATATGACAATTACATCCGTGTGTGCCGAGCAGACGGCATCTCTTCGGATATTCGGAGACTTTGATAAAGTAGGAGTTTTGATTGGTGGGGCTGTGGAATGCTGTTAGGTAATTACTTACGGTCCCGAGTTTCTCTAGACTTTTCCACCGGAATGATAGAGGCACCCCTCTCAAGTAATAATTCCATTCCTATTGTTGCTGCTTTTCTTCTCCCTTGTTTTGAGATTGAGCCACTAGAACAATAACTCAATAATGTTTTCAGGGATACTAGGCTGGCGTACTTCCAACGACTTCATTTCTTCCTCTTTCTAAGTGTTTTCAAGGCAAACTTGTTTCAGGGCACAATTGGTTAGCGCCTCATACAATATATATTTTTGCTAACACTCCTTTGTATAAAAACATAAGTGCAATCAATCATTCAATAGGGCTGGGTCTGGAGCATTTCTTTGATGCCGTTATCGTTATCCGAGATGGTCGGGCCATGTGCCGCATGACCCCTCTACGCCTCACCACAACTCAGCGCGATTTCGCAACATCACCACTTTAATATTTTTGGAAGTATCTTCTTCATCAACAACGATTAATTGAGATCGAAATGGATCCAGATGCGTACAAATCAATGAGTAAGGTCTGGAGTAAGGGAACTCTACCACCTATTCCCGGAGACGAAAACATGCAGGATGCAGGACAACCACAACCACCCAGCACAGATTGGAACGTCTATAGCCCCACTGTAATGAGCGGAAATCTCAACAGTGGCATGAGTAGTAATCTGAAAAGGGATGTCGAGTGGTTAACTCCTGCAAAAGAAAAACCTACCGGGAAAGAGCCTTACGTATGGACAACAACAGAGAGACAACCATTCATGTGGGACGGGAAGGCCAACGAGAATCCCAACGAACCGTGAGTACATTCCTACTGAGATTTCCCTGGGATAGAACGAATAAGACGGGCTGAGTCCAACAACTCGGACGGAGATATTGCCGTATTCACATGTACGCCTCAGCTGACTCTTACCAGCACACCCCGAGCACCGGAGCGTGTAGCATCGGAGGCAAGAGCATCGGCCTATCCACATCCAAGTTTATCACTTCCTCACCCGAGTCTGAGCCTCGATTTTCGGATGTCTGTCACCCTCAATCCTCGTATCTCGGTAGGAGCTACTCCTTTCGGACACCGCAATTGTGAGTTTGGTCTTTTCTTTTTCATTCGGGTTGGTCGTGAGAAGAGCATCCTCCTCGTAAGACCTTTAAGGCTTACCGCTCTTACGTCCCCAAAGACCCTGAATTTGGAAGTAATGCCTCTAAAACCTTCAGGGATCTCCTTCACCGGCGGCACATGGTCAGGCTCATGGGGCTCAGGGACCGTTTTGGTATATCCATCCGCCATCTCCAACATTCAAATCTGACATAAGCATAGCCTGGGGGTCAAGACAGTCAGATTATCATACCAGACGGCTCAGCGCGTCTTGAGACCAATTACATTTTACAGACACACGACGACCCGCCTGCACACATTGTCATCAAGACAAATGGATGGCGGACGGGTTCAGCTGAGGTGCTAGCTCAACTAGCGGATCCAGAACAGGCGGATAAAGTTGACCCGAGGAGTTACTTGTTCAGGCTTTTCATTGAGATGGAAACAGGTGACGAGAGGTATCGTGACAAGGTCAATTGTGGGATGTGGGTAGGAAGCGGCATGAGGAAAGGGGCGGAGGTGATTTATGAGTAAGTGTACTGCTAAGCGGTATCCTGCTACGAGTGCTAATCCATACTCAGTGCGTACAGACTTACGTAAATAACCTTTGGGATAATTCCCATCGTCATATTTGTATAGACTTCAGGTAGTTACCCTGATATGGAGAGTCTACTTACGACAAGAGCCCTACAATATATCACTGGCAAATACCCCATCTTCTTCAAAACTTTGGGTCAAACATATCGATATGTTGGCATCGTGAAATATGAATCCAGAAACAAAATCCAGATACTTATAAGAGGGTTTTAAATGGGCCTATAATGCCCAAAGGAGAGCCTATGGAGGGGCAATGAGGGGCAGTCACGTGCGGCTTAAGTCTTTCTTCGGCGACGCGCCGAACCCCACCAAACGCGCATTAATAATGACTCTTCGACATCTTCAGTCCACCTTTCCAAACGCCACTGCATTGACTTTTGCATAGATCCATATAGCATCATTATACCAGTTTTAAAGCAACGATACAAGATGGCTCTTCAACACGGAAACCCCGCTGACCTCCTCCCCGTCCACTGGAAGTCCCAAATAACCGCCTGGTTCGCAGAAGACACACCCTCCTTCGATTACGGCGGCTTCGTCGTCGGCGATAGCGAGCGAACAGCCACCCTCTTCGGTAAATCGACCGGCGTGCTTGCCGGTGTCCCCTTCTTCGACGAGATCTTCGCACAAGCAGGATGCACAGTGAAATGGCATCTGAAGGAAGGGGCGATCGTGGAGCCTGGCACAAAGGGGAAGGTAGCAGTCGCGACAGTCACAGGCCCGGTGCGGAAACTGCTGCTTGGTGAAAGAGTAGCATTGAATACATTGAGCAGATGCTCTGGGGTGGCGACGAAATCGAGGCACATGGAAGAGCTGGTGAGGAAGGCGGGGTATAAGGGCATACTTGCGGGCACAAGGAAGACTACACCGGGGTTCAGACTGGTGGAAAAATACGGGATGATTGTTGGGGGTGTGGATGGGCATAGGCACGATTTGTCGAGTATGACTATGCTGAAGGATAACCATATCTGGGCGAGGGGAAGCATAACGGAGGCTGTGAAAGCTGCGAAGGCAGCTGGTGGATTTGCTCTGAAAGTGGAAGTCGAGGTAGATAGTGAAGAGGGTGCTGATGAAGCTATTGCTGCTGGGGCAGATATCATTATGTTGGATAACTTTGATGGAGAGGGATTGAAGATTGCCGCGAGAAGTATCAAGCAAAGGTGGGCCGGAAAACGAGAGTTCCTGCTAGAGTGCAGTGGTGGCTTGACTTCTGAGAATGTCGGCACATATATTAATAACGGTAAGTACAACAACAGTTTTCAAGATTTTTTACTGATTTTAGTTGCAGACATCGATATTATCTCCACGAGTTCGCTACACCAAGGCGTGCCACACGTTGACTTTTCGCTCAAAATCGATCATTAGAGATTAGAACTTGGAAAATACTTTTGTAGGATCATTTTGTCCACTGCCTGCACTAAGAATAGTTTTATCTCGAGTGCAAGCGTACTTCTCCCATATCAGTACTTACCCTCCCTTAACCCTACCAGTCTTGTTCCAGGTTCGCCTCTTCATCATCTGAGTCATATTCTGCGCGTATCCGAACTTCTAGTTCTCTGTCCCCAAGGTCAGCCACGCATCTGATGAACTGTTCGGAATGGGTGATTCTAGTATCAATTTGCTCCCATATGTCGTCTTCGTCGACCAACTCCTCGATAAACTTGATGGCGCTATGCAGTGGCTTGAAGGTTCCGTGGCATATGATGATTAATGTCTTTAGCGAGGGCAAATGCCTTATGGCTCCCGCGATAACTTTGGTCACTTGAGATATCTCATCCGTTACAGCTCGAATCTCCAACATGACAACCCTCGAGGCTTTAGTTAGGTGGCGACTTAGGGTTTGATGTTTGAACCATAGGGATTTCGCACAATGACTGGCAGTCATTAACTCGATGACAAGCAGGATTAATGAAGGATCTCACTTACCGGAAGTCCAGTACTAGGTCATCTATTACCAGAATTTCTTCTTCCGACGCCGTCCAAAAATCCGAGGCCTTTCCAAATTCTACAACCATACGGGAGTAGAAAAACACTGCCGCTTCGAAGTGTAGCATATCACTTCCTCGCAACGCAACGATCAAGTTGGGTGTTCGGGGGGCAATGCCATCGTCAGGCAAAACCAGTTCAAAGATCATATACCTCAGCTCCCACGGCAGCCTGTGGAGCAGACACTCGTTTCCCTTCTCCTGTCTTTCCGTTGAAGTACTATCTTGAATGGAAGTCGCATCGGCGTCGGTGCTGATGGAGGTAGATGGACTTGGGGTGCGGTGTGTAGAGACGGTTCTCTCTTGGCTTCTTGAGGTCTTGCAGGATACAAGCCAAGCTTTGTAGGCTTCGTACGACATGATATGTCAAAAGACCTTTCTATGTCTGAGTGGGATGAGTTTTGGCTTCAGGGCAGTGTTGGGTGTGCGGTACTTGCAAGTGATGCCAACTCTCTTCTATATAAATTCTTGGCGTTACGGGAGAATTGTCGAGAAAATGCAAGTGGCGGCCTGTGTTCTTCCAGTCGTCTGCTCGAAGTTTCGAGTTTTTGCTGGTTAAGCAAGCTGAGACTTTTTCCCGCGAGCGAATGCACGAACATGATCCAGTAGAAAGTCAGTGGTGCCATGAGAGAATTAATGGATCAGATTACTCCATTCGACTCCTCCTCACTACATCGCCTCCAAAAACTTCTGTCTTCAACATGACTTTCCTAGCTTTAATCACTTTCCAAATCCATCGAGACTCCAAGGCGACAGTTGCTCACCCGCTGTACACTACACACACAGGCTGCAATTTCCTTCCCTCGTCTCTCGAAGCCTATTGTCATCTGAAGTTCGCCATCTAAAGTACACTTATGTATAACTCCGCTTGTATAGACTTTGAGAGCATCGTTTTGTCAATCTCTGCGGCCCATCTCCTATATCTTGAAATATTCCGTCTGTTGAAAGACTCCAAATCTATTTCGATGAAAACCTCCTTCAGGTTTCTAAATGTCTCCAGAAAGCCTATAAGCAAATCAGAAAAGTCGCAGAGCTCCTTCAAACCGATTTCCACAATCAAGGTAGTGAGATTTGTCATCTGAGCCACCTTGGCGCTTTCCAGGATGTCTTTGGTGAGGCATATGTCCGAGGTTGATACTGGATTCCGGATTCGTGAATCAGAACTGGGTTTCATTAGAAGGTTTCAATCAAAGGGTGGGTTTGGCGATACCGTAAGTCTAGTGTCAAATTCCTCATAAGAGATAAATCTGCAGCTGTAAAGTTGACATGAAATTCCCAGAAACTGTTGATCGACAAGGGAAAGCAATAGATAGACCAATACATCTCAAAAACTTCGCTCCCAAGTTCTGGATCTCCTTTCAAAGCCCACATCAACGATTTGACTGTTTCGTGGGCTGAGTCGACAGTGAAAGCTTCCTTGTAGATCATTATCCGGAGTTCTGGTGGGAGATCGCGAAGACTGTAGCGGTACCGTTTGTGGCCTTTCGCCCCTTGTTTGAGGCTTTTCTTGATTTTGGTGTTTAAGCGATTGTAAACTCGCGCAAAGATGCTGAACATATCTGGTATTCGGTCTTGGCTTTTGTGACGATGCTTTGGGAATTGAGTTCTCATTTACGAATTGGGGAAATGTCTGGTAATGTGGGACAAAATAAGCAGAAACGCGATGTCAAAGATGCTGAACCTAGAACGATCCTTGTGGTTCGGTCTCCGCCCAAGCACATCCACGTCCAGAAGTGTCAGGTTCAAAATCTTCTCGAATACAGAAACCACCACATCTTTCTAGTAGAATCTATCCAGCTTGTGATTTCCTGACCTGTCCAAACGACTATCTACATTTTCCAGCATACCAGCGTTACTGTTTAGCGGGAATTCAAATACTCTGGCTGCGAGATAAATTAAGCGTAGCCCCGTTCTCTCTCCCTGAGAATGCCATCTTTGTGGACAGTTTCTGAGTCAAAGTTTTGTTATGGCAGGCTACTCCACTAACTTCCCCGCCAATTACACCCCGCTTCTCACCACCACTGTGGTATGTCTTTCTCCTCTCTTCGGTTGGTAAACAATTGGACTGACTTGGCCTCCTCCTTGCAGACTCTGGGCACTCTCCATTCTGCCAAATACTCGTCACCTTCCTCGCTATCGTCTACCTCTGATTCAATCAGGTTTCATGCGACGTTACAGAAGTACTGGGCTATGTATATGTCCCCGAAGAGGTTCTTGGCGAGTCCGTAATCCCGATATCTATCTTGAATTCTGAATGTTGCTCGGGTTTCCAACATCTACGTATGCGTAATTGATCCAGGAAAGCTTTGGTTCTCATGCCTCCAACATCTTTCTAAAATAAACAAATTTAGACTTTTCTCTGGTGTTAAACTTTGGAGGAGAACAACAAGTGTGTTGTTCATTGGTCACATTTATCTTCTCAGTTTAAATTGCATCTGGCGGGAGCCATTTCGACTTTGCAACCCATGTGAGACGTATGGCTGCAAATACACAGCAGCGGAAAGCCGGTAAAGAATTGGCCACACTTACTCTTCCTACTCAAATTCTCTCAATGAACGCGAGTAGCGTGCCACCTCAACCCTCAGGTCGTTGATAAATCACCATTCACATTCAAACAAAACTAGATGCAGCTCACCTTCAAGACATAACTCGGCACATCTTCAAAGCACAACTCAGCCCCACCTGCAATCAACGTTATACTCATTTCTCTGCAACAAATCTCCTACAGGGAGAGGTGAATCCTAACTTATGTACCCGCCATCTCGATAGGCTTCCATTAAGCCTTATTCAGGTCGGCCCACAACTAATTTCTGGTCCCAATTCACTTGCTAGGGCCTTGAGGTACCCTCTTCCCACAACCTCCGGCGCGTCTTTGAAAACCTGGGCACATCCACATACAAAGAACAACGCGTTTTCCCTCTCAACTCCAGTACAAGAAGGTGCAGCCGCCTACTCCGATTATCCCCGAGCCTACTCCTTGGAGCCATTCTGCGCGCGAAGCTCAAAATGGCCTCCATTAAGCTCCACCGTACTTTTCAACATCGTGTCGTGTTCTGATCAAAATTGCTGACCAAGGGTTAGTCCCGGATGATCAAAGAGATATGCTCATCGAGACGATTAGCCGGACCATTGAAACCGCTGCTGGCTGTCAGTTTCGAGCCCCAGTCGCGGTGTTATGGCCTCAGTATGCCGAATCCTACCAATCAATCATCTCGCGACCCATCGATCTTGGTACCATATTGCAGAAGCTGAACGATTCGCATTACTCGAGCATGGAGGAGGTAAAAGCTGACATCAGGCTGCTTGCCGACAATGCTTCAACTTACAATGGTGTCAATCACCTCATTACGCGCTCTGCACGAGGCGTTCGCGACTCTCTTTTGGCCAACTTTGTTGGTCTTTCCGAAAGAGTCCCACGAGTCAACTACGCAGCTCCTGAGACAAAGGATACTGAGAATGATGATTTGGAGAACGAAAAGTCCATCAGTATGTAACATGGCATGGAACAAAATGGTAGCTGCTAATATGTGTTTGGAAGCTGTTCAAGTAGGACCTAAGCGACACAAGCCTAACCTAGTATCTGCATCTTCAAGCAAGGTATGTGACTAGAATTTAGAGTCTCAGGGGCCTGCCAGATACTGACCAGAAAAGGTCACAACACCATCGACTGTGACGAAAGCACTTCCGACGGAGATCCAAGACCTTGTTGACTTCATCGCCGAAACAAAAGTACAAGTGGGTGCTGCACCAACTCTGTTCCGCGCCCAGACAGCCCTCACAGCAATTCTCACAACCCTAGATGGCTTGGGAGAACGTGGTTACAAAGATGGTAAGCAGCTCTTTCGGACCCCTCATGTGTTATGTTTCTGTTTTGTGCTTCACTAACGACCAACAGCTATCCCTTTGTTCGACCCCGAAAAGCTATTGCCAGCGGAATTTGAGCTCGTTCCGAGAGACCCGACACGCGTCCGAAAGAATCTAAAGAGACTTCAAAAGCAGCAGATTCTTGTGGAGAAAGAGTACAAAGCCTTCTACTTGAATGAAGTCCATCCACTGGTCGAGGAGGAAACAAGACTTCGCGAAGAGGATACAAAGCTGCGCAATGAGGAGAAGAGACTGAAGGGCATCTTGGAGAAGTACCAACTTCGATTTGAACAAAACAAAAGCCAAATAACACAGAACGAAGTTCAAAAGGTGCAAAACGCAAGCCAATTGCAGGAGAAAAAGGCGGTACAGGATGCCAAATACATACGGATGAACGAACTTTGTGGGATCATGCTGGAGGCTGAGAGGGAGCAAGCGAGCCAGTGATAAAACGTACGCAGCAACCACCACCGGAGCACTTGACAAGCTTCTGATATGTGGCAAAGACAGTTGTGAGTGGGAAGAAACGGCTCCCTCGAAAGGAAGGCGGGGTATGCACCGGAATGAAAAGGGCGATGTTTGATTCTCACTCTGTTTTATGGGCAGGGACTTGCGCTGTTCGTGTATCTCTTTTCTCGTTTATTATTGCCGTTGTATGCATACCTGCTACGTTTGCTAGCGTCGCTTTCTCTTGCCATCCATTCGAGTAGCGGATGTTGCAGGGGTACAGGGAACATGATGGTGTCACCAGATACAGAATTCGAGATCACTTTCATAAAACCCTGCTTCATTTGATACAATCTTCAAAATTGAAATTGAAGGCTAATGGTGATATATTTTTGATACTGCTACTTTGGTAAAAGCCACGAGCTACTTGAATCATACTAAACAGCAATCCCAACCCGCAACAACCGGTAATTTAGGTAAGTCATTCTACAGTTCCTATACATTGACCTCTCATGATTAGATTAAGTCTTAGCGCCCCATAGACGGGTGATGTTACAGAAGCGCTCACATAATATTCTGTCACAATCACCCAGCTTGAGGCACCGCTCTTGCGGTAACTCGTCATACGTACGGGAAAAGAGGACTTTGTACCCGCGGCCACTCTTCGTTGTTCGTGCGGGGTCCAGCGATGAAAGTAATCCCCGCTTCATTCATTCCAGTCAATGATCTGATATTTTCGAACAGAGTATCGAAGTAGTGCTTTTCGTGTTCAAAAAATGGGATCATCACAGCAATAGTAGATAATCGAGGGTAACGATGGCGGCTGTCAACCAGCTCTTTCAACCAACGAAGAAGGAGGTTGTGCTCCGACAATCTGTGACATCGACTATCACCCGGCCTTTGACCTTTGTACATGATGTCGTGAATTTTTGGGAAGTCGATCTGAAGCTCTTCGAGATTTGGCGGCAATGATTTCCACCCTTGAAGTGGAGCTTTGCTGAGGTACGTAGCACCGAGTCCAAGTTTTCTGAGCTGAGTAAACTTGTCCAGCTTTAGACATACTGGCCATTTGGTGTCGCGGTCTGGAGGGTCTGGGTAGAGAAGATATAATTCTTTCAAAGAACACCGGTGCTGAGTCAGGGGCCTATAGATCAACTCAAGTGGCGGAGTTTCTTCTCGGGCGAGGGTAATGTGGAAATGAGAAGGAATCAAGGTGAGATGATAGGTTTCTAGAGCAATAGGCCACGTAATCATCTCTGCCAAGTTTCCTCCTGCGTCTGCATGCTCAAATCCCAAATCAGGAAATGCGAGCGACTTGACGTGCGATTTGGCTGGTATTCTAGGCGCCGATCTAGAGCTTTGCTCTACATCCAGTCCTTTCAAAGTTAAACTGAGTACGTTCTTATGTTCGAAGAGCGTGTAGAACTTTTTCCAGAAATCAGGATCATCCCTCCAATCATCGCTCCAATCATCCCAGGGGTGATAATAATAGGCCATAAAATTTTCAATTCCAATATTTAGTGAGACATAATTCGCAAGGGATAAGAGCTCAGTGCGGTAATCACTCCATTCAAGAAGTTGTATGTACTGCAAAGTTGGCTTCAGAAGCTGAGCTAGAGTGAGGGCATCCCTCTCGAAGTCTTTATGATCCATACGGGGAAACCCCGTATCAATGTTTCTTGAAGTTTTTTTTGCGTCAAGACTCAGACCCAGGATACACGACCTCAATGTCCCGGACGCCGTGACTGTACGAATAAGATGCTGTATGTTGTATACAATCGTTCGTTTCGTGTGATCGGCCGCCCGAACGACGAGTTTTGGAAGTCTGTATAAAGTCTCCCCTTTTCCTCGATTTTCAGGGTGAAGACATATCTCGAGATATCGATAAAGGATTGGAATGGCGCAACCGTTCCATTTCTTACATGTGGCAGCAAGTGCTGGTAAAGAGCCATGGTGGGTTCTCTCGGCAATATTAACCAGTGTCTCGTTGGAAAGTCGGTTCATCTTGATGTATGTTCTGTTTACGAAACAAAGCTGTGCTGGAGAGTGGGGGAGGGAAATATCGTAATTCAGAGGTTCCATATTGGAAAAAGTCAAAAGTTGGCAATGATGTGCTGTAGTGTGCAAGTTAAAGACGGTAGGTACCCTAGCGGCAGCCAAAATTGTCTAATGCCGGCAGAATTACTATACAACGCCTCGAACCACAACCAATTGGGAAAGTTGGGAAGTGATCATTCAATAATAATTGCGTCATACCGTTCTCAAAAGTCACATCGGCGTGCTTTCTTTTCAGACTGAAGAAGATATCAGGTCTTATATTATTCACTTCAGCTAAATCTTTTCTGGCATGACTTATCCACATTTCAACTTGCTTTGATCCCATTCTTGACAAAAGGCGTAAATGAACTTGAAGCACCACCGGGACCCGTCAGAAGATTCAGACTAAACTTCGTCAAAGACGAACTTGGTGTACCGGTACCCGATCCCATGTTAGAAGTGAAGTAGTTACAAGGACCCGTTGTGCAAACGCGCCACGGCGGCCTTCCTTTTAACTATTTCCACAAAGTAGTAAGACCGCATAAAACTACGCTTGCAGGCCCTAGAAAAGGCACAATCTAAGACTATCAGTGAGAAACGGGCACTAGTCCTCCCGCTTTGTCGAGCCATATCCGTCTTCAGTATTTCCTATGAAACCTATATTCGTATCCATCTAAAACATTCAGCTATATTTGCACGAAACAGCAACACGCAATACAAAATGAAGGAAATCCCCAACGAAATCGCAGACATGATAGTCAAACATGTCGATCATGGCACTCTGCCAGCACTAGCAGCTACAAACCGACAGTTTAACACCTCGGCCACTCCGGTCCTATACCAATTTATCGAAGTCTCTCTTAGTGATAAGGCGCAACATTTGCACGGCGTGCCCGACCGTCTAGCATGGGCATACAACCCCTTCCACCGGACGAGAACGAAGAATATCGCCGCGCTGGTACGCACACTTTGGAATCCAAGATCCAAACATCTAAGATCGAAGATCCACGGCCTCAGCATCGATTCATTTCTTTCGCCCGACGAGGACCACTCGCGGGCTTCCATCGCCTCCGCCTTTCTCTCAGACTGCCTTCAACTGGAACTGCTTCTGAAGCGGACCTTGAAGTACAAGCAATACGGCGCGAATGTATTCGACGAGTATAATCTCACGATGGCTACGGATGTCTCTCTCAGCCTGGCCGTCGACCGAATCCTCGATCGCCACAAATACAACGAGCTAGACCGCAGCGTGGACGAGGCCACAGTCGCAGCCAGGACCCTCTCGCCCACCGACCTGTACGAACTCTTCAACACTGCATGTATGCGTAATCTAATGCTTCATAATTCTTGGACAAACTGGGGTGTCGAATGGCGCGAAAGGCATCTCAACTCACCGCGAGTCGCGACCTCAGTTCTCACTTCGCTTTGCTTATCGAACTGGATAATATGCGAAAGCCCAGCATTCTTTGCATATTGTCCCGGGGCGTTTCTGCCCCCGATGTTGTCGTGGCCCAGGGCGCTTGAGAGTTTCGAGCTTCATTTCACTAGGACCAAGGGGCTATGGCGGCATGTGCCGCGACTTGTGTCGCTTGGGGCTGTTGTGAGTGCTTTAATCCCCCAGCGGGAATCCTTGCGAGAACTGGTTGTACAGTACCCGGACGGAAGTGATAGAGACGAGTCACCACTAATACCATTCGAGCAATTCCCCAAACTGCGGAAACTTCATATTGCTTCGAGCTATAGGATCAACAACACCAAGACTCTGTTCCAAGATTGGACGACAATACCACCACATTTGGAGGAGCTGCAAATCCACATTATGGATACATTTGACATGGCAGCACGAGTTTCAAATTCCGGGGAGTCCCCAGTTTGGGCTATGACGCAAGGTGGCGCTGAATGTATTGAGTGGCTCAAAGAGCTGCTGAAAAGCTGCAGCTTTCTGCCTGCGTTCGGCTTCTACCACAATAGCCTGCTTAATGAGGCGGGATATGATGACTTTGTCTCTGCGAATGTTCATGCGTGCCTAGACATGGTGGTAGAGGGAATAAAGAAGAACTCAGTCAATACATAGACAATAAATTCCATTTTTTCGACGGCTTTGTGCATATATGATTTGTAACTTTGTGCAACCTGGGAGATGTCTTTCTCTTCTATTTTGTGCATTTATAATGCAAGCTGTGATTCTCTTTAAAACTTTCGTGTGTATTAGGTATGGTTCATTTTATCACATCTTTAGCTATAGTGTCCAACTTTGACTAGCTTTTCAAAAGGGGATGTAAGGAGCTTTTCGTATCAAGTAATTAGTTGTGACACATCACAGATCATATATCCCTACGACGGTCGAGAAACTGTCAATAGATAGCACCCCCTATTTAATCTAATCCTTTTAAACCAGCATACAACAACTTACTTCCAACCGTTTCCAAATGCAAACTCACAACCGAATTTTGAAATTCGACAGCGGTCACGAGCCACCTCTTATCCCCCTCCAAAATACAAAAGCTAGTGGGACTATAATAAAAAAGACCACCCTATATTTTCAAAATACTAGTTACAAATCGAAAGGCTTTCCATATACCTCGCGCCACTCAAATCCCAAAACAACAAGAAAAACTATTATATCCACCAACTA
>QGMK01000771.1:0-17518 GCA_007825345.1 Lachnellula suecica
ATGACGCGTTGGAAAATGGGGGGTCAATAGGGTGGTAAATCCTAGAGACAAAGCTTTGGCAAGAAAAAGTTGATAGCAGTGGGAAAGCAGAGAGAAAACTTGCGAAAGCAGGGAGAAAAAAAAAGAAGAAAGCAAGAAAACGGGGGGAAGACGATCCTTAAGTATTCGACCTCTCGCCCTAAGTTTCTTGGGACCCAGACTTTGAATGAAAACTTCAGGTCAGAAGACAGGATGGCGTCTGCATGGCGTTGATATAAGTGGGAAAATTGAAAGTCAAAACAGAGAAAGGGGGGTTGGTTCCTTCCCGATTGGGAAATGCAGAGGGAGAGCGTGAACACTCAACCCACACTTACCAGGCCACAATAACGCCTTGAAGACGGGGAAAAGGGCCAAAGTCTGCATAGACCCATCAAATATACAAGATAGACTCCGACAGAATTTCAAACCTCAAGAAAACCTCGAAAATCGAGGATCTGCGCTGCATTGATGTTTCGGGATCAACATCCGCATGGCAGCACCGATCTCGGAACGCTGACCCGGCGGAAGACTCCTCCACTCAAGCCGAGCAGGCACTGAATATGGACCGACGAGGCAGGTGCTTCCAAGCTTCCTCTCTATGCAAGGCTCCCGAGCATAACCGAATTAGGGGCTCAGGCAGCTTTGAGATGTCCAGCATCAACGATCTGTCTTCGAGTACCACGTCTCGTAAAGCCACGCACACTGAGCACTAAAGGTTGGAGAAGGATGCTGCTATGAAACAGAGGGAAGGACCGGGAAACATGGAACCAGAACGGGGGGAGGTCTATGCTATGGAACGGGAAATGTCCGCCTGCTCGCTTGAGGCGTTGTTGAACGTTTTCGAAGTCGAACATTGCTGTAAATAGGTCATTTTTAGGGCTTTGAGAATGTTCCAGTACGAGTGGGACATCTGAAAAGCTCCAAATTGACGTGGTTATAGTAAAAGAACAGCGAAAAAACTGCAGTCGATCGGATGATGAGATAGAAACGGGCTACAGCTGAACAGGAATGTAGCCATGAAGAGCGAAACGCAATACAATCACATTATGTGAACCAATTACAAAGTGTAAACAAGCCGAAAAGCAGCCCAGCAATGCTCTATGCGCCTCCATGTACCGTTGCCTCTATTATACACATAATGTACATGTTTCCAGTCATCAATCCTCATCACGTATTATTATAAACCTCCCACCTGCAAATGATTGCCATCATCTAATGTGTAACCGCTCGGACACATTGTAGTAACAACCCAAACATTAAACCTCGTGCGACCTCTTCAACTTGTAGACAGTCAAACACCCGTCCCATTGCCTCGCCCGTCGCAGCCTGCCCCATGACGCCCGTCAAGGCCGCTGGAACACCGCGCTCGACGAGCAGCTTGCGTGCCTTGATTCGTAACCGCTCTTTCTCTTCCATAGTCAACTCTGCTGGCCACGCTTTCAACTCTTCTTCCGTAGGCATTGTGTTCTCGCGCATTTTCCGGAGGTGTGCCGCGATGCCCGTGTCTGAAGTGTTGGATGCGATGACCGAGTCTTGGATCAGCGATTGGATCGAGTTCAGAGAAGGATTGTTGGGGCGTAAGAGGAAGGTCTTCGCGGCAGAGAGGAGGGTTCGCCGGATGTTCCAGGCGGAGGAGAGGGTGTAAAGTTCGTTGATTACGGCGAAGAGGAGTTCGACAGCGACTCGGGTTTCAGCTTCCGAAAGCGGTGTAAATTCTTTGCGAACCTTCCGAGCTGGGCTTTGGACTACTGGAACAGAGGACCGCCTGGGGATCGAAAGCGAGGCCCGTCCTGGTGAGGCTTGGGAAGGTGCAGTGCTTGTTGATGTCCGACCTGTTGCTGCAGTGCTCTCTGGCCGGGATTGCGCGGCGGAAGAATCGGAAACACCATAATCATCTGGGATATCGGTCGGAAGAGGAGGTAGTTTAACATCATTAAAGCTTCGTGGCAGACTTTCTTGCGTGGGAGAGGAAAGCGGAGTTGTTAATCTCGATGGCGCTCTGCTTGGGTCCCGGCTGTGGTTTGCGCTCCTTCGACCGCTCATTGACGATCTCGCAGACGACAGTCGAGGTTCGCGTTCGCTCTCGTCTTCAACAATCGAATGGCTACTTGGTCTGCGTTCCATGGGCGGGATTTTGGAAGGTTGGGTATGGACAATCGGCGATACTCGCAAACTATCCTCGCTCGCTCTTCCCTTCCGAGAACCACTCAGCGAGGTTGTGCTATCCATTCTAGGCAAAGTCGATGTCGAGGCACGACCTGCAGTATGGACACCTGCAGTTGGTGTGATTCCATTCGTCGTTTTCTTCTGACCCAGATTTCCAATGTTGTTAAAGACACCAGTAATACCCCCACCTATTGCTTTTCCACCTTCCGCCACCCCTTTTGGTGCAGCTGTAAGTACATCTAGCATGCCCTTACCCATGTTCTCAAAGGCTGAGGGTGTAGGCCAGCCAAGCCCTGGAAAAGCGTTCTTCGAGCCCGATGCAGACATTGTTTGCCCTTGATCCTTCTCTAGGAACCTCTTCATACCTTCGCTTTCTGCGAGAGGCTGGTACCAGCAGGCATCTCGCAAATAGCGTTCTAGTTCACCCCGCAATGATGATTTTGTGTGTTCTTTCCAATTAGGCAAGACTCGGTGTTGCTCTGTGAATGCTATGACCCCAGAAATCGATGCAATTCGCCGCAAAACTTCATGCAGGGTCTCGAAATCAGGATATCTTCGAACAATCATCCAACCAGGGTGATCAGACGATGCTGGCTCAATTTGAACCAGGTAGTCTCCTGTAGGCTTGTTGCGAATCTTGCCCTTGTCTGCTGCTGTCGAATCATCGTGAATGATGATATTAGCATTGTGCAGCGTCAAGGAGACTGTCTTCCGCCGAGGACGAGGTGAGCCTTCTCGAAGTGCAACGGGGACCTGATGTGGCACAATTTGGTCGAAACTCGTGAACGAAGACCCATTTTGAACGGGTAATGATGTGGTTGAAGAAAGTGCCATTGGAGAAACAGAAACGGGGGATTCAACAATGCTGTTCCGTGTCCGCGAGGGACGGACTTGTTCTTTATCTTGAGTTGGTACTGGCGTATTGCTTGTCAACTCGGTCGTCTTTAAGTCCAATCTTTGAGCATTCTCTTGCACGGCATCCACCAAAGCCTTGGGTGCCTCATCTAATGGTTTTTGTGGAGTTTCGGACTTTTTGGCGTCATCCTCTGCAATGAGCTGCGACAGTCTCTTCGCCTCGTCCATTGCTTCCTCCATGGCTTCCTCCGCTTTACTTAGTCGTTTCTTATGCTTCTTTGACTCTTGCTTTTCAATCTGTGACTTCGGCGCCTTTGCTACCCCAACATTTCCAAAATTGCCGTCCATATCATGAAATAGGTTGCCGGAATCCGGTGTGTTACCCATTCCCGCATCTATTGCCTGATTAAAATCCGGCTCGCCTTCTTCCAAAAGATATACAATCCACCCATTTATCCATTCCGGTTTCGAGCAGCTTTTCAGTGTCATATCTAGCACAACCCCCCCAAAACCTCCCTCAAGAAAATCCTGGCTGGATCACAATCATATGCTGGCTTCTCCAGGAAGTTTTGCAATATATCTTCCGCAATCATTTTGAATTTCTTCATCTGTTGCTTCTCATTTAAGATATTGGCGAGATTGGACTCGGGATTTGCGGATAGATATGTATATACGGCTTCCATTGCAGGTACGCCTGTTCCTTGGGTCGCAGAGAGGGCGCTTGACAACTCATTGAGGAAGACTATGACGATTGAGGAGGAATTCGTGAGGAAGTCGAGGAAGGTATCTGCGGGGCGCTTTCGGGATAGATGCTGAGATATCGAGAGGATAAATTTCGTGAGAGTCTGGCGGGATGCTGCTGGGAAAGACTGATCCTTTGGAAGTATGGGACTATACCACCACTTTACATAGTCTCGAATAACAGCATCAACAAGATCATTGAGCGCAGTACCAGTTTCGGGTTGGAAACTCTCAAAGCTAGCCACTGTAATCTGATCCTCGACCTCCTCTTCCACATCTTTGTTTTTTCCCTCCCGCAAATCCAGGATCCGTTTCACTATGTCCAGCCCCTTCTCTCTCCGCGCATCCTCTTCAACTGTGCCAGATAACGAACTCTGGCCCTCCCATGTCGCATGCAATACCACTCCTCCCAGAGCGCCTATCAACACCAGCCCGAGTCTTCCCAGAACGAGGTATGTGCATGCCGCAAGTCCAACGGCTATCCCGCCAATTGTCTCGGTCGTTGCGGTAGAGAGAAAGCGCAGCCCCCTCGTAGTCAAATCCTCTACGCTCGCCCGCGATGAATGAGGTGTTGTAGAAGTTGTGGTCTCTTGAGCGACAGCAGGCTCGTCGCCCTGCTTCGAATATCCGCCCGTTCCGTTCATCTTGTTCGTAACTGGTGGCGCATGCTGAAAAAGGATAGTTCAGTCTTTGGAGCCCCGTTGACGGGATGGTAAGGGTCTCTTTGATGGCGCAACCCCGACTGCGATTTCGAATGGTTGCTGGGGATCGAAAAGAGGGGAGATGGTATGGTCGCCAGGTGGCTTCTCACACTTTAGTCAATTCTTGTGGTTTGTGAAACGGATCGTCCCAAGGAGTGGTGTGGGCTTTTGACTTTGTGATCAGTGCAGAGTGAGGTCTATGCGCATGCAATAATACTCCGGATTCTCCTTTTCAGAAATAGAATTACCCCTTAAGGCTAGACCTGTCACCGGGGCCTTACCGCGTTTGGTCGCGTCAAGTCGCGCCTCTAATTAATTAGAGTCCTCCCGCGCGCCCATGCAGTCAAAACGAACACCAAGAATCATTGTCGTCACTTTACAGACCAAGCCCGGTACTCTAAATTATCCATCTCAATACCAACGCAACATCACTCGCAATGCCAAAAGGAAAGAGAGGACGTGAAGAGGTCGAGACATACGAATCCGACAATGGGTTCGTTTCCAACGACGACGGCAATGCGCCCAAAACCAAGAAGAGCAAAAAAGCGGCTGTCGAATCTAAAAGCCTCAGCAAGTTCTGGGAGGTAGATTAATCCTGTATCCTCTATTTTCAATCCAATATCTAACATAAATACAGCTCTCATCAGGAAAGACACCCCGCCGCGCCGAGATATCAGAATTCAAGGGCAAGCAACTGGTCAATATTCGCGAGTTTTACGAGAAAGACGGCGAGTATCTGCCCGGTAGAAAGGTACTTCTTACAGGCATGCTTTGTGTGATATATGCTAACTGCGACAGGGTATATCTTTGACGGTTGACCAGTACAAGGCGCTTCTGAAGGCCATTCCTGAGATCAATGCATCATTGAAGGCGGCGGGCGTCGAAGTTGATGGAGAGGATGATGACGAGGAGGAGGCGGAGGAGGCCAAGCCAATAAAGAAAAGCAAGGCCAAGAGGGAGGAGAAGGCGAACATCGAGGCGACGAGCGATGAAGACGAATGAAGCCTGGAGGACCTCGTTTGCGAAAGATATCTAGCAACACAACATACGTCTCGAACAGTCCAATGACATATTACGAACCTACAACCCACTTGCAATACGACTAGATGGAATTGGTTTGCTATGAACATGGTGGCTGATGGGACGGGCATATGCTAAGGCTGGCCTGCTATCCAGATATCATGTTTACCCCCGAAGCCACAAGTGGAATTGGAGTAGATATCGTGCTGTTTCAAAGATTACAAGCTGATAAGCTTTCTACGAAAAGTAGATGCAATCAAGAAGAAATGCACTCCCATTTGCCAATTTGGAACTTCACTCGGTGGCTAATAACTGTCTCATTATTACTACAAAATTGTCGGCTGCGAATATTGAGCAGAAGCTTCTGTTGAAAAGGGGATGGCAATGTGGTGTTAAGTTCCATTTGCTCAACTCAGACTCTCATACGCTCATTTCTCCTCCAAAAGTCCCATTCATCCCTATACGAGCTCATCTCTTTTTCTTTTCCCTTTTTTCAGAGAGCGGGTTCAAAGAGGATGAAATTGCATACCCAAGGCTCAAGCTCTACTGAGAGAATTTCCTTGGCAAAGCTCCAAGTGGAACTTCACGGACAAATTCCTTCGCGCCCTTATTTCCTCAATCCTAATCAAGACGTCGAGCATTTTGTTGCAGCTTTCACCCCGTATCTAGAGCTGTTCAATGCAAGCTAGAACAAAGTTTTTGCGCGTCTTGTACATCGCAGCGGAAAATCTACACGGAAATTCAATGCCCGCACTCCCTAGTGGCACATCGCTAACTAGATATTCTACCTAAGACAGACTATCCGACGCCCAAATTATTCCCCTCCCCCTTCAGACACTTATGAATTCTCAGTTTACACTTTCATTTGTACAAGCTAATCACGTTTGAACGGAGGTGGTTATTCTTCCTGCTGACTAGCTAAGCCACCACTGTCAACTTATTTTCTAGTGTACATCACTCCTCAGTAACTCAGTCTGAACATCTAGCAGGTAAGTAAAATCCAACGCCGTTGTACGGTAAGCAAGCCCAAAATATAAAATTAAAGCGCTCCGGCCTTGTTCCTACAAGTATTCGAACAAATCCAAGGTATCACCGTTTCCTAAGTAGAAAACAGCAGGAGCGGGGTCCCCCTATCCAACATACTCTGCGCCGCATCCTTAGAAATCTCCTCACATGTCTGCTCCGAGCCTGCATACCCCGTCGACTTATACTCGCCGCGCACAGAAACATTGAAAGTAGCATGACTGGGCTGGTCCAGCTCAATCAGCACCGTCGCCGTAAACTGGGAATCGAAATGCCCAGACTGCGTATACGCAACGCAGTACTCGGTATGACCCGGCGCAACTCGCCCGTGCAAACCCCACGTGAACTGCGACGTGTCGGTCCAGGTCGTGCCACTGCCTTTCATGGACGTGAGCTCGAAGTGCCCTTCGGCGGCCGCCCTTCCGGCGACTTTGCCGAACATGGGGAAGCCGGCTTCGCTGGATACCTCGAGCGTCAGCGAGCCGCCGCCGGCTTTGGTGAAGGAAGTTGTTGCTTCCTTGGTGAGCGTGACGGTCTTGGAGTTTACGAAGTCGAAAGTCATGCTGGCGTGTCCTGGCGGGTCCGTGTTCCTATAGACGCCATCTTGCAGTGTGATATTGGTTATACCCCTTCTTCGAGTCAGCTTTGCAGAACATCAAGTCGTTCGAAACATGGCATTCAAACGCGGTAGAGGTGCGAAAACTTACTTCCTCTGATTATTCCAGTCGTCCAGGTTCTGGTCGAACTTCACGTCGACCATTGTGGCCTTCACTTCCGCAGCAGGCAGGAACATCCACGTTAGGGAATGTATCATGTCATTACCAATACCACTCGCTCCGATGAGAACGCCAGCGTCGAGCGGAATGAAATTCTTCCCATTGCTGCCATCCTGGTATTTGCAACCGGCATCCATATACCTCGTGACCTTCTCAAGGCCTTCCCCGGGTAATGGCGAGGTCACCTCAGAATCAAGGGTTATACGAATTCTGCCGAGGGCGTCCCCGGCTTGGTTGTTCCAATACTTGTATGGTCGTGAGAGTATCTGACGGGTTGCATGTGAAAGATGAGTGGAAGTTGGTATCCCCGTACTGGGCATTAGTACTGTCCTCTGGCCGTTCATTGTTTTGCTTCCTTCGAGTTTTGCCATCAGCCTCTGTTTCTCTTCATGTGTATGTGCTTTGATTCTGCTCTTACCATCCGAGTAAGTTTACTCAATGCCCTTGATCTGGTATTCCAAGGCCCATACCTCGATACCCACGATAATAAGATGCCTGTCCCATCCCGTGCCGCAAAAGTAGTCGCCTTTGTAGTTTGGGAAGCACGAGGTAGGCAGATTCGGGCGCGTCGGCGCGGAGGTGCAAAAGTCGCGCTTTCGAATCATCGCACCCTGTGTTGGGAGAGCTAGCAGCAGCATACTGAGGCCGCAAAAGACGGCCTGTCTGCTGAAGACGAACATGTTGAATTGTCGAACGAATGATGTATTCAAGAAATACTAGATCTGGAGATATCACTGCCTTAAGATCTGCAGTTAAATTGGCGAAGAGAATGGAACGAAGGTGAAGTAAAGACAGCTCTATTCGCAAAGAAATATTGAAACTTAGTGGGCTTCTGACGCGAATGAAGACTGAAGTAAAGCTCTTGTCAACAGGAAGGAAAGACGAGATACAATGCTTTATATACCAATCCTCCTACCCATACCAGTTTCGCCGCTCTCCAAACAACGCGAATTCGAAGAAGGAGAGCAGGATGCATCTCAAAATACAATCTCTTCACCCAGATAGCAACTCCGCCCTCTTGCTCACCATCAAAATCAACAAAGCAGGAGTCAGATCAGGTGCCAAGACGTTGCATGATCCATATCAAAATGCCAAAATAGCCTCCACTTCCACTTTCACCTTCTACGGGTACAAAAAACACCGCAGCATCCCATCCCATCCATAGCATGCAATCGAAAAGCCAATCCTTTCAGCCGCTCAGCAAAATCCATTTTAGCTCAACACGAAGAATACGGACCTGTAATAGGCCCCAACGGTAATTTTCGCTAGGCGTACGAAGTAAGCTCTTACGCAGGGCTGAAAGACCTAGGGAAATAGAGGCACAGCATATACCAGGTGCCGCAAGTTACGGAATTAGCTGGATGACAAGCAAGGAAAGTTGGAATAGTGTACTGTATCATTAAATTGCGCTTAGCATGAGGTTGTTTTGTAAGGAAATTTTTTTCGGAGGATCAAATAGTCAGCTTACCTCCGCCCTCAAATTACAACTTTGCGAGGACTCACCTCTTGGGACAATTTTAACGCTTGTGAATGCTCATAAGTCTTGACTAGCATTCCGCCCCCTTCTCTGGATAATGCATAGTGGTAGACTCGCTCGTTCAAGGACCTGAGACTAGCAATCGCATTGGAGGAGAGTCTAGCGCCACGCTCCACGTCGCTGAAGGTAGTCTCTGCTACTCGCGGTAGACGGATTTGCGAGTGATGTTGCTGCTTCATAGTCGAGGTGCGCAAAAAGGTCTTATTGTGGAAATTGGCAGGAGGGTCGACAAGTCGGCCATTTCCAATGTTGTGGAGACTGAGCCACCTGTGAGAAGCTCGTTGGAAGCTTCTGAGCAGATGTGTTTCTGTGGTATTTGTCCAGAGAGGGATCACCAAAACAACTGTAGTCTCCTAACCACAATATTTGCCATGACTAACAACTTTCAGTCTTAAAATGTGTGAAGTAAACGCCAGAAAGCAAATATAAATCAAGAAACCAATTGAGAGAAAATAGCACAATACTATTTGCTCCGAGGATAATCTTTCAGCGCTTGCTTGACTTATGAGCAACTTCATCAACAACCCATGTGGAATCCGGACTTGTGGAATAATTTTGATGCTGGATGTCTTTCTAATACATAGTCCTACACCTATCTCCAACGCCGCCGCCTATATGCAGTATGCCTTTTGAACACAATGAAAAGCGGCCATTGTGTGAGTTGTTTGTACAATCGCCCTCCGGCTTCTCCTCTCACCAGCGTGTGGTATTTGTCCTTTAATCTTCCCTCACATCAATTCAATATGACGATCAGATTACCCGTCTCGCAAAGCAATCTCCCTTCTCTTCTCTCGGTCCTCTCTCGCCATCCTCTTCCTAGGACCCCATCTATCCTTAACGTCCTGCAACCTCTTCTGATTCTGTAGCCTGGTGACTGTATCATCATAGCCGCACTGGCTCAAGCAAATGCTGATGAACATCGTCGAGCAATTGAACTTCCGCGAGAGCTTCGCATTGTTCCACTTTTCCGGCTCCTCCCTCTTCAGTCTCTGGATCTCAGCAACATCGGCATCGCTCAAGTGGTGATGCGGCATCTTTGGCTTGCGGTTCAAGGGTGGTGGTAGGTGTGAGGGCGGCGGGTTGACTTTTTCTGCCGTGGCGGCCAGCAGCTGCCGTCGCTTGTCTTCCTTGGGCAGGAATTTGACGGGCGTGTGGAAGACGGAGGGCGCGGCAGAGGGCGGATTGAAGATTATGTGGTCGCGGGGCGGCGAGTCGATGGAGAGGAGGAAAGAGGAGTCGGGCTTTATGTTCAGGTGCTGCTTCGTGCGGCGGAAGGAGGACTGATACCGGTGGGAGGAGGCATTCAGAGAGAGCAGACATTGACCTCGACCTGATAAGAGGTCAATTACTGGTCTCCGAATCAGCCGGGCATCCATGGTTGCGGGAAAGGCTGACTGAGAGTGTATATAGAGGTCGAGGCTGTCTTGAACTTCACAACTTTTTGGGCCGGCCATGCGACATATCTTGCCTCAGGCACGTGTGCAGACATTCAGGGGTCGTGCCTCCTAAGAAAGGAGCCAAGCGAGCTAAGGAATAGCTGTGGGAATTGACTGTGAGGCATTCTGTGGCACGACCGCAAAGTCTGGCAGTATTTCTCAGAACAGCTCTTTTCCCAGGTCGCGCTCCGCATCCTCCACCGTCACTGCCGGTCAGCAGATCCCAAGTTGAATCCTAAAGTTGTCAAGATTGCGGACAGCGACCAGCAAACATCCCACTCCCATTCATCTGCGCCACATCCTGTTGCACACGATGCCTTCACTCCCATGGGACTTTTAATCTGCCCATCTGCATCATTGGATACGAGCTTCATCCTTTTCCGAGCACCGAGATACATAAAACATCAGCTGAACGCGTAAGTTCTCCCTCTTAGTGCTTTAGATTAAGTTGCATAAGAGCTGGACGGCCCTGCCCTGCATGCTATAACATCCTCATATACCCTCCGCAAAGAACACATTGAAAATTGCCACAGCCCCTCTGACTCTTTGCCCCCATAGTATATACAGTTCCCCGCGCTCTGCCACGCATCTACCTCTCCCACATCGGTCGGTAACTTAGAATCATCAAAATGAGCGCTTCAGAAGCAAGCACTCTGCAACCCAACACTCCGGTGCCGGCCGCTCAACCAGCAAACATACCTAAGATACCCCTCCTCGGCGAAGGTTTTCAGGAGTCGAAGCGCACCCCGAAGTCAAGATCTGCAGAGAGCAGCGACATCGAGCCCGATGCCGGTGACACGGCACACGAGGGCGGAAAGTCGGGGGTGCGGAGATTGTTTGGCTTTGGGAAGAAGAAGGACGAGAAGGAGAAGGGCAAGAAGAAGGCAGAAACTACATCCAACATGAATGCTGGGAATGCCATGACGCCGATTGCTGCCCCCGTGGCCCAGAGAGTTCCATTTCAAAATACCTCACCTGCACGTTCAAGCCAGAATCACCAATCGCCGTCTTCACCGCAGAGGAATCTATACCCCTCGCCGCCACGAGTGAGTTCGCCCGCGGGATCGCAAATATTCGAGCGCGATGTGCAAGAAAGCGCTTTGCCGGCACCCAATTCCCCCGCGATCCCATCGCACATTCAGACCGAGAACCATATACCGCCGGTACTAGACGCTTCTTCAGAGGCTATTACCAACAAACAGCTGGATCCAGATACCGTTGAGATTGTTATGCACTCGTCGCACCAGCCAGCAGCAGTTACCGTGACGGGAGTGGGCAGCAGCGACGCGACTGGTGGGACGTGGGCAGATGACTTGGTGGCTCATCCGGACAAGGACGATGCGGCCTCGAATTATGGTGCTCTTGACAGCACCGACGTGCGCCGTTTGAGCTTCATCTCATTTTCAGACATTGTCCAATCTGAGCATGCAGAGCACGCAGGCAGCAGAGATTCTATCTACGTTGCGGGCCTGAGCTCTCTATCGTCCGGAGGAGTTAACAGATCCCCATCGCCTGTCAGATCTCCCGTCTCATCACAAGGGTTTGGCACTTCGCCTCCAACGAGCAACTCAGCATCCATCAAGGGGGTGGAAATGTCGCCGCGAGCAAAGGCCATTGGCAGTCCAGTTTCTACGCATCCGCCTGCCAATGGCGGCGAGCTGACGATAGAGACAATGAGGCAGGCCTTGCGAAGAACAGGGAGTGGTGATCTTAGCGGTGTTAGAAGTCAGCCGCTGAGCCCCGCAAGCCCTGACGGTTTGTCTGATCGGTCGTTCCGGTAAAGCGCCGCAGGGCATTAAAGGGAGATTGGGGTTGTTTTACTTCTCGACGTTTATATCCAAGGTTTTTTGGGGATTGGTTTCAATAGGGATAGGCGTAAATGGTCTACCTTGTCTTTTGTGCCACTCAATTGAGTCGTCCTCGTTATTGGCGTTGGCGAGGATGTTTTGCTTTTGCGTCTGCCAATGTCTCGACGACAAATGAGCAATTGAAATGATCAGACACATATCCCAACAATGCTGACAATGTGAGACACCCCCATAAGTGCAACCTTCCTATTTCGCTACCACACCTCTGATGGAGGCTTGGGGAGGGAATTCCGGCGGGCAGAATGCTGCATTGGGAACCTAGCTGCCTCCAGCATCAAGAGCCCATAATCGAAACATTTGTAAACTGGGTCTCCAAGTCATCAGTGTCGCTTGCGTTTCTGAACTTGCCACTTATGCCGCTCCGCTCCACTCCCCCCCTCCTTCTTAACAAGCGCGATAAGCTGCAGATGGCAGGGCTTGACAGGCCTCATCAGCCAATACCCGGCAGGCTGGACAATTGGAGATGATTTCCGCCAGTAGATTGCTTTTTCGTGATCACCGGATTAACTTGATTGTTCTTACCGTGGGATTGGCACCGTGAGTGCCTGACTCGGTACTGTACGAAGGCTGAGTGGACTGGTGCTGACGCTGTTGACATGAAATACAAGTGTCAGCTTAAAATTCGATTCAGGGACATGCTCGTAGTGTTGTCGAAGGGAACTGCACGTGAAGCTATCATCACACCACTATCCATCGGGGATTTTCGCTGCGGGCCGAAGCAGGTACAAAAGTGCAGACGTTGGGCATCAGCTTTCTCCTGTAAAAATCGTGGAGATTCTAGCTCCGATCTCCCCCCAAATAGTTCGCAAGCCTGCCCAGACCCCATACATACGAGTGTCAAAGCGCAGGAAGAGCCCGTCCCCCGTCTCCCGTGCTGCCGATGAACCGTCCATCAACTATTAAGACTACTTGTACATAGCAAGTTAGCTGCATTATTACGGAGTACACACCAGCTGAACACGCGCCTCTCACCCGCTGCTAGCAGGCAAGCTATTACCTTAGAGCTTCCGAGCTTTCCAGTATAGTACTGTCACTGCCCTGCCCGTTCTCCATCATCAATGTTTGCATCTCTCGCCTCGATTCCAATACCCTATCCCGCTGTTGACAGCCTCGCCAACACGCTGCCCGGGAAAGAAGCTCGGTCCGCTGCAGAACGCTGAATAGCCCTGTCTGCGCCCGGTACATGGCCAGCTATAATGAAGAAGTATCGAGATTCGAGCCTGGCATTGGGAACACTTGAGGAACACCGGACTCAGATTTGTTTATAGGAGAAGAAGCCAAGCCGTGCGGCTCTGCCCAGAGAGTGACGATATACCGCTGTTTCTGTGCCGGAGAAACGCCCCGATATTTTTTCTGGGAAAAGCGGACGAGTGAGAATATTTGTGGCAGCAACCACCCAGTGAGAGGAGAGAGGACTTGGGCTTTCCCCACAGCTAGACCTGATCAACCTAAAGCCTTTTTTCAGATGCCGTTGCCTCGGACCCATCTGCAAAACGACACCACCTACAATCGAGCCTGCCTACTTCGACAGTCATATGCGCGGCCAGACATGAGGGGACATAGATGAGGAACAATCGCCGTATGAGTATCCTTCCCGCCGGGATGGACGGCAGAGCATACAGCGGCACACATGTCAAGGACGGCGCTCTGCAAGACTGGCAACGGAATGCCACGGAAACACTGGCGAGAAGCTTGGAGAGACCGCTTGAGTCCCATACAGCGCAAAGGGTGCGGCCTGCCCTGCCAGCCTTGATACGAACCGTAACTCCGGATCAACTAGAGCGAGGGGGAGAGACTCACCATGTTGGCAGCATAAAGTCCGTAAGTTATGATAGTTCCCCCACACAGACCTCGCCGCGCTCTATACCGGGAGGGGAGAAGCCCAGAGACCGTAGGCAGGGCTTGGTATTCCAGGACTCATACTCCACGGACTCACTTGAAACTGGGCACTCCAAGCCGCCCGTTAGTCTTCACTCCAGACCGCGGACCCGCACTGTGGGAGACCATTCCCGGAATAGATCTACGTCTACAAACGTCTCCAAAAGTAGGCATAGGATCGGCTCCGTGCATTCAACAAATGCACCCTCGTTCCACGGCGTGGAACCTCGAGCCGTTGCAGATGGTTCTAATTCGCTAGGCTTTCCGTCCATCACCAATCGTCCTACGGCCCCACCGCAGCTACAGAAGTCGAATTCTGTGAAAGGGGGGAGACGTCTTGTCAAACGCTCCTCTCGACCTACCTCGCCATTGTCAACAATGAGTGACGTTCCATCCGTGGATTCTCTCCCTTTCCCCATCGCTACAGGGGATGCTAATAAAATACTAATGCTAATGAAGACTTTGTGTGGCCGTATGAGAGGGGAAGTTGAGTACCAGAGCTTTGAGAGGGGACCGTGGTATCCGGGCATATGTTACATTGATGATGCGAAAGGCTCGTTGATGTATGAAGGGGATGATAGGGGACCTTTCCATCTTACGGTTATATCTGATCTGAGAGGCTGTCGAATAAGACCAATTGTCTCTACAGAAAGGAAATTGAACTGCCTTGAGATATCAAACCGCTCATTAGGCCTTGAACTTCACTTGCTGCCCATGGTCAAAGCAGAATTCGACCTTTGGCTAGCAGCACTGTTATGTTGGCAGCAGATCCGAACGGGAACACTGCCTCCAAGTCCCTCCATATCAGGGGGAGACCGCAAGCCAGGCCTCTCCCGGCGCAACTCAATTCACAGTAATTCTAATTTGCCTGCCAACCCCAAGGATACGAATATCATCAAGGTTGCCAAAGTGCTCCTTTGGGATAAAGGGGCGCCGTCATCGCCCAAAGCCATTGTGCGGCGGCCATCAACGCGGGACCTGCAATCCCCAGTACGTACCTGGCGCAAAGTATCCTGCATCCTGCAAGACAACGGAGAATTCAAGCTTTTAACGGAGAATGATGTGACCCTCCTGTCTGTCATACAGCTGTCTCAGTTGTCTCGATGTGCCATTCAAAGACTGGATAAATCCGTTTTGGGACAAGAATATTGCATTGCAATATTTCCACGATATACCTCAACATCAACTCAATTGTCTATATTTAGGCCTGTCTATATTGCCCTGGAATCGCGCCTCTTATATGAAGTGTGGTTTTGCCTTTTGATTGCGTTCTCCATCCCAGAAATTTACGGCCCGCAGCTTTCGGATGAAGGCAGCGACTACGAGGTACCAGCGATGTCACAAGGTCACTCAACCAACGACATGTTTCGGATCGAGAAGCTGTTGAACCTGCGGATCGTGGAAGCCAAGATTCGGAAACCGGTTGTGAAAGCAGATGCTGTCCTAGCCGGGAGGCACTCCGTGAAGCCTGAGCAGGACCCTTCCGTTGGCGAGTACTTTGCTGAAGTGGTACTTGACGGCGACGTACGAGCGCGCACGATGACCCGGGCGGAGACTAGGAACCCTTTTTGGTAAGTTGTACCCGAAGATACTTTTTCTTGTCCAGATCCGGCTCTAAAGCTTCAAGCCGAGCTGGGAGAACAGTATAGAAGAGTCTTGAGCAGGCCAAGAGCATGCCGTAACCCCTAACCCTCCCGAGACAAGTAAGCTAACTCTCCGAACTTGTAGGCGGGAGGATTACGAGTTCCTGGATCTCCCTGCCACTCTGCCGAGGCTTTCTATCGTGCTCAAACGGCTTGACAATATCGTTGCGCATCATGGATTCCTCTCTTCATCAAGTGTTCACATCGCGGATCACAGCGAAGAAGTAGTTGCTGGCACTGTTGAGATTCCCGTGGAAAACCTGGAGCGGGGTAAAGACAGCGAGGTGTGGTGGCCGATTCTGGATAATCAGCAAGAGAAGATTGGAGAAATCTTTCTCAAGATTCGCCATGATGAACTTGTTGTGCTTCTTGCCAAAGATTACGAGCCGATATCCCTACTTTTGCATGGCTTCAGCAGCGGCTTGACAGAGCAGATTGCGCAGGTCATTCCTACGAGTCTGAGGACACTAGCTGAAGTATTGATGAACATTTTTCAAGTATCTGGACATGCTGGAGACTGGCTTATGGCCCTTGTTGAGGATGAGATTGATGGGGTTGGGAAAGATACGCCTGTCCGTCGGCTTCGGTGGAGCAGGAGGATCGGTTCAAATGAATCTTTCAACTCCGTGAGTGATCGAGAACAAACTGTTCGAGACATAGGGAAGTCACTCCAAGGCGAGGCAAACCTACTCTTCCGTGGGAACTCTCTCTTCACACAAGCAATGGACTTCCATATGCGACGGCTTGGCAAAGAGTACCTTGAAGAAGTGTTGTCCGAGAAGGTTCTAGAGATCAATGCCCTTAACCCCGATTGCGAAGTCGACCCCTCTCGATTGGCACATGCCGACGATGCTACGAAGAATTGGTCCTTACTGATTTCTTTGACAACTAGCGTTTGGGAAAGTATTGCTGGTTCGGCATCTCGTTGCCCCGGAGAGCTTCGCCAGATTCTTAAATACATTCGAGCCGTGGCTGAGGATCGATATGGAGACTTCCTGCGCACCGTTTCATACACTAGTGTCTCTGGTTTCCTATTCCTGCGGTTCCTTTGCCCAGCTCTTCTTAACCCAAAGCTCTTTGGGTTACTGAGAGACCACCCTCAGCCCAAAGCGCAACGTACACTTACGTTGATTGCAAAGAGTCTACAAGCCCTGTCCAATCTGAGCTCGTTTGGTCAAAAAGAATCATGGATGGAACCAATGAACCGATTCTTATCCTCTCATCGCCAAGGAGTAAAAGACTTCATCGACACCATCTGCTCCATCCCCGCAGAACGCAACACCTTCGCCCTCCCCGCCTCCTACTCAACCCCCATCACAATCCTCGCCCGCCTCCCGCAAACCTCGCGCGAAGGCTTCCCCTCCCTCCCCTATCTCATCGACCACGCGCGCAACTTCGCCGCCCTCGTCAAGCTCTGGCTCGACGGCACCCAACGCTACCGCCCCCCCTACGCCCTAGGTGGCGACCTCGCCGAGTTCCACCAGCTATGCCTGGACCTGCAGCGGCGCACCGACGAATGCCTGCTCAAGGCCGAAGGTGGTGGAGGCCGCACCGCAGACCAGCTCTCGCTGCAATGGGAAGACGTCGTCGAAGGGCTCGAGAGCACGACGCTCGCCTCCACCTCCACATCCATCGCCACGTCCTCGTACTCGCACTCGCACTCGCACTCCCACAACAACAGCACCAGCTTCCACCACAACGCGACGCCCGAGCTGTGGCCCGAGATCCCGCCGCGCCCGCTCGGCTCCGCGGGCAACGAGAGCGAGAAAAGAGAAAGGCAGAGTTTCTGGGAGAGCACGTTTGGGAAGGAGAGTAAGTACCAGCGGCCGTACGACGTTACGGAGCTGTCGGAGGCG
>QGMK01000772.1:0-17512 GCA_007825345.1 Lachnellula suecica
CACCGGCTTCCACGGCAAGCCCCCCGTCGGCACTGGCTCTCACCCGAAGTCCTCCGGCAGCCACACCAAAGAGACAGGTACTGGTTCCCATCCCAAACCCACACACCTCCCCATCTACAGCCTGCCCCCCATTTTGCCACGTGCCGACGATGCCGCCGATAGGAAGACCGCTTCAACTGAGTCCGGACACAAATCCAAGACCAAGTTGGGCGTAGTCGTCTACGGCACCGGCCTCCATGGCATGCCCCCCGTCGGCACCGGCTCCCAACCCAAGCACTCCGGCAGTTACACCAAGGAGACAGGCACCGCGCACCCCAAGCCCACCCACTTCCCCGAGGTGGCACCGCGCGCCGACGATGCCGCTGATAAGAAGACTACGATGACCAAGTCTGAAGACAAGTCCAAGCACTCCGGCGTAGCCCACCCTACCGGCGGCAAGCACTGGTCCGACTCTGACAAAGAACACGTCCGGTCTGGTGTCGCGTACGCCTCAAACCACCACTCCAAGCCCCACTCCGGCGTCGCGAACCCCACTGGCAAGCCTGCGCACACCAACACTAAGACTAAGAGCATGGAGACCAAAACTAAGTCTAAGAGCAAGAGCAAGGCGGACAAGAGTGCCACTGCTACTGCTACTACCACTGCTGCGTAAAACAGAAAAGTTGTTGGATTGTTTCGTTTGTTTTGAGGATTTGAGAGCGAGCATTTACAGGGATAGATTCCTGGGTTGTACTGTGTGCAATATGTTATGTTTTTCTTTTGTTGGCGTTGAGAGGGAGCGCAGGATATGATGCTATCTAAGTGCTAGACGCATTATACCCACTCTCGTTAAATGGCTGTTTGGAATGAAACATGCTTTGAAAATGATCTTGGATTGATAATGCTTTGATGTGTGAATATGAATGTAACTGTGCTTTCCTAAATTGGAGAGATCGCAGCGTGTCTGGGGCCTGAATACGCGTACAGATTACTGGGATTTTCATTCCAAGTAAGAGCATGAGAAATTAGACAGAGGGTATCACGAATCATGGGTGACGAAGTTCCTCGGTTTGATTATACTCACCATCTCGAGCTCTCTACCCAGCATATTCTCAACCTTTTCAACCTCTACGTCGCTACTTTGCTCTTTGAATTCACCCCACTGCCTTTGCTGTCACAAATCATTTTGCTGCCATCCCATCCGCTATTCATTCGATCCCTCTTACCACTAACAACAGCCTAGATCTCATTGCTCTTCATTGACCTCCTGAAATGAAGATCACGTGAGTCTCCCTACCTGACAAACTACGAAGCTGTTCCCAACCTGATGACGGTCTGATCGGTTTGAAGTCTATAATATTCGTGTTACAAAGAAATCTATCATTAGATATAGACTGTTCTTGGCAGCGGTGTTCTCCCTGAGTAGAAACCTAAGGTGATGATTTGGGAATGGAAATTCAGTGGGTTTTGGGTTAGTGCGAACTATCAAATCGTGCAAACGACTGACGGTAGTTTCTACGATTAAGGATAGCAAGGAAAGCAGTACTAAGCAGTTGACACTAAGATCCTGCAATACCATGAAATTGTTTCAAATACTTGGGCGGAAATTTCAAAATCTCTACACCTTGATCTACCTGCCTCACTCAGCTGCCGGTGTGATCTTTGCTGTCACCCCTTTTCCGGCCTGTCGTTCAATTGTTCAGTCAATGTAGTTTCTCGCTCACAGCACACACCCAAGATGAAATCCCCAAGTATTCCCATATCACGAGCCCGGCGGCCAAATTCTGAGACTCTTTCGCTTGACGATAGAAGCTAGAGTGATTCCATTGCACATATGATGCCAATACCAGCAGATGGGGGAGTATTAAATAACCATTCCCATAAATGATTTGTGGGGATGGTTCTTTGGGTCGATTTCTGCTGGGGATGGATGGGTATATAAGAGCCCATTTTGTCCTTGAACATCCTTCCGCAAAGCATTATTGCCAGTTATGAAAGAGTGCGACCACCGTCCTGAGTACAAGCTAAAACTCGTGGCTTGCGGATTCAAGACCGAAGCTGGTATTCTAAAGAAGAATGTACTCGGGCACCATTGCTTACTTGGACTAAAAAAGCGTTGCAGTTGTTATCACAGAAATCACCTGCTGTCATTTTTCAGGCATCCGTTACCCAACTTCAGAACATTCGTAGTCTTTCTGACGTCTTATATGCTGGAGTTTAAGAAAGCGGGGCCGGCGATGAAAGGACGCCGGATAAAAGAGCAGAAGAAAAACTTTCCATGGGCCAAAAGTTTCCTCAAAATTGGTGGTGCTTTACTGACGGCGAATGAAATCTCATGCCGTAACTCGATGCATTTTCTTGAACGAGGAGGGTGTTCAAGCCGAAGCAACGCATTTTAGCAGAAAATGATTGAACTGCGACTTTGGGGTATTTTAAGGGCTTGGAGATTTCCATAAGACATCTGAAATCGGAAGCATATTGACTTGGGAGTTTTTGAATGGGGTCTGGAAATAACAGCCACTGCGCGGGGACAGAGGGGTGGTGCACTCTGTATTAAGCTAGTGCTAAGAAGATCGGCTGCGTATCTGCTCCATACTTTCCTTCGTGCATTTAAGTGGTTGTTATCAGCTCGAAACCCTCAGCAATATTCGAACCGATTTTCTGCCGAGTATCACAGCGTGCCATTTGAATAAAAGGGGGCTCGCGAAAATTGGAAACGCAGTGCCTACCATGGTACCTCCGAAGTTCTTTCCGAAAGAGCCAGTGACTGTTCTTCCCAAAATTTTCGCTTTTCGTTATCTCAGTCAAGTTCTGCTCAACGCGTGGTGCATTTAGAACTATGTTCCGCCCTGAAGAAACTACCCCGCGTACGAATTTCCCGATTCGGAAGGTGGGGTAGTTCCAAAAACGGACAAAGCCGGCGAGATTCCCATTGCGCTATCTATGCGCAAGGCATTTGCTGCTACTAGATGCATAAGATATCAAGGTCCAATAAAGAAAGCTTGTTGGCAACGTGCACAAATCACATCTAGGTCCATCGTGATTTGACTGGCTCGCTTAAACGCTGCGAAAAGAAAGGGGGGTGCTCGAGCTTTTCAATGTCTATTCACAAGTGATCAAGGGCCGTGAGTAAAATCGAATCAGCTTCTGATAAGACTCTGTAGACCGCGATTCTTGGTAAGCACATTTTTTTACATTCCACAAACATTCCTCGCTTAGTCCCTACATTTAGGGATCCCATCATAGGCCATCGATCCCAATTTTCGATAAATCACCGTTAGCTACCCACGTCTGTTCCTTACTACCGACGCATTATGCCAAAGCTACGATGTCTGTACCAGCAGCGACTCCGAAGCCTACAACATCCTTTGCCAAAAAATATGGCGTGGCACAGGTGCCAGAATTTCGTGACCGGGGGATGTCGGGTGCGCAAGCAGGAACTATTCGCACTTGCATTACTGACACAATAATCAGGAATTACTCCAAATGAACGCATCCTAACCATTGATTCCCTCACTCAAGCAAGCGCAGATCAAATATCAAGAGAAGAACACCAAATGTGGTTATTCCGCGGGATGTCTTCGAGAATGCTCGAAGATAGTGGGATTTTTCCAGATCCAGAGGCCAAGACAACCTCCCTTACCAACCCAATCAGGTGAATAGGAATCACAAAGCTACAATTGAAATTCTCTGATCTAATCTTAGTGAAGTTTTTGACATCAGCAGGTGGGAGAGTCAGACCAACATGATCAACAATCGGACACCTCAGCCACTTGACTTGCCTGGAGCACCCGGAGAATTTTACTCACTTCAAAACACTAATACCGGCTTTTGGACTGCCGATAACCCTGTAATAAATGCCATTCTGGATCCAATCCTCAGACTAGCTTCGCGATTCTTGACGAATTTGCACACCAGCCAGTGGGTACGTTGCAACCACTCCACCCTTTTGTGGAATTTTTGGGCCATTAGACTGATCGACATTCAGTTAGACGCGTTTTTATGTGGTGATTTCAATACCTTACCCGACAACAAAGATCCCCGCTCGCCGCAGGACAAAGCCTCATCCAAACTATATACATTTCACAGGCAAAAGGTGTTTGGCACAAAGCAGCTGGAGGAAACACGCAAGCGCGTGGCGGATTGTCTATCGCATCTAGCGACAAAGATCAGGTTCGGTATATCAGATGGTAGGCAGCTCCCGACTCCCGGCGGGCCTGAGGACCACATGCAGCTGTGGCTTGGTGTCACAAACCGTCCCATAAACCTGCCCATAGGGACGCCAGTCCCTCATCTGTTTCTTTTTCTTTCGACGCAAATCCTTCAGCCGCTACTCCGAAACGATCTTAATGTTTCGGAAAGACTGGCAGAGCAAGCTGCTTGTGCTGTTATGCTAGTTCATGAGATAACAGTGAGTAACCGTAGCTATTTGGCTACTTATCTCCAGCTGACCCAAAGCTTCTTGTAGCACGCACTCAGCTGTGTGCTAGTCGGCAGTACGCAGTACAAAAATACACATTACGCCGAGAAAGAGCCCTATTTCGAGGATGAGATTGCAGCAGAGCTTGGTTGGTCATTCACCTCTAGCTTCTTAGGAGGCGCCATGCATCCTCTTATTCGCAGAGGAGATGATTCAGATATGGACCCACATAACCTGCACCTCGCATTTATTGTCACAGACTGGCCAAATATAGTATGGAGCCAACCCACCAAGGATATCATCGGTGGCGTTGATTCTCTACCCCTGGAGGCAGCCTGGAATCCCATTCCAGCAAAGTGGTACGAGAGTAAACAACAAGATGCATTCTGGGATGCAGGGGTTTCGAAGTTGGGGTTGAACGTTGTAAGGCCTTTTACTCCTGCTACCCAAACGGCACTTTATGATAAAGGCATGAGCGTTCAATCCACTGCAAAGACAGTGACGCCACGATTTACATTCGACGCAAATCTTCGTCTATCCCATTTTATGGCACTGACAAAACGTAAATTCCTCGCTATGACCCCAGCGGATAAAGCAGCAGACCAAGTTGTTGCTGAGATTGAAAAACAACGAAAACAGCTTCTGGATTTGCAAGAAAACCACCATTTTCGCGAGCTTCTAGCACAAGAGATACTAGTGGAGCAGCAGAACCTAATAGTGGCCAAAACAGCACAATCAGGAATTCGAGAGGTATTGGTCAAATTGGAACTAAAGCTACGGTCGGAGACAGAAAATCAGTGTCAAGAGCTGTTGAGACTCATACAGTGGAAGAAACTGAATCATGACGAGTTCGCCCGTCACAAGCAGTTCCTCACAAGACTCAACACTCGGTTGCAGAAGCTTGTATCTGACCTTATAGCAGATGCCAAGCTTCACGGTCACCAGCGGGTAGAGATCGCAGGTCAAGTGCTCGCAGAAGTGGTGCATGGTTGCGGCGAAGTCCTTGACGACCCACAGAACACTATTTCAGACCCGCGTCAACATCTTCAGGATATCTACGACAATACAAGCATTACCTACGATACAATGCTCGCGGTGATCGAGGAGCAAGAGCTGAAAGCTAGAACGTGGCCTCAGAAACCGATGGCACCAGTCCTTGGAGCAACAAAAAATGTTCCCACACCTAGTGAAATCGTTGACGCAAGGAACAAAATGATCGCAACGCTTTCAGATGCCTTCAAGGCGCACCAGGCTAAAGATGAAGTTTTATGCCTCGACTTCGGCTTTGACATAGTTCTTACTTTGGAAGACAATCCCAATGTAAATGAGCGGATGATGGGACTCGTTGGACGTATTTTACTATGCTCGAACAAGCCTGAAGCAAAACGGCTGGATGAGGCACAAAATATTCTGACCGGCATGGAAACTATTAGAGACGCCGTAGATGTAGGTCTAAAATCATCTTGGACGACTTGGTATCAAGCTGCTACCCTTCTTGTCATGGAAGAGAGAAAGCTGGAGTCACAGCGGTCCGCACAGGGTGTGCGGGTTATAGACTGCGGCCTCCAGTTGAAAGACCGTAGACTTGAACCACCCTCAAGTGATAAAGCGTAGCTCAAAAACTTTCACTTTGCAATCATGACTACGATCAGTTCAATAATAATCGACGTACCATCTGTAAGAAACCAGTGTTAAAATTCTCTAAAATCAAACAAATCTAACGATAGTGTAATTTATCGTAATATTTCTCAATCCGAAATCTCCTTCCCGCATTCAAATTCTTAATGAGGCTTTCGACTCTGGTATTTGCCACGTTCACAAATAACAAGTTCGAGCCTCGTCAGCCGAGATATACAACTAGAAGACTCTTCCCAAGAAACGGTTGGAGATGTCGCTGACATACTACGATGTTCAATCATATTAATGAAAGTGCTCGTATGATCGCTGGATATATATTATAACAAGCTTCAGAGAGTGGATCAATGAGAGGCCATACTTACGAAAGGATTGCCAACGCAGTTTGGGGCGTCACTGAGGTCATTCTCATCAACGCTACCAGAGTTGTACTCGCGAAGAGCAGGAAGAATCGAAGAGGTGGCCAGGAGATTGCCATGCTCTTCGAGGTTCTGCTTGTAGTGCGTGGTTCCACAGGTCACCATCTGAGAAGTGTCTGCCTAAAACATTTGAACTGAATCAGCACCTAAAGCACAACTCACCCTCTTTTGATAGATGCCAAGACGAAAGAAGTACGGTGCAGAAAGGCTTTACAGGCTAGGCTGAGGCTGGCTTACTTGAGGGAGGTTATTCTGTCCGTCGAATCCACTGCAGCCAGAAGCCTGCATAAGCCCGCCAGTGGGAACTCCGTCGGCGTCAAATGTAGTCTGCACGCCGACGTAGCCGTGACTCTCTTGCATACTACAATCAATTAGCATCTGCAATATCGGATCAAATCAGAGTGTGCTAGTGAAAAAGCTACGCACATGATACCGAGAATAACTCGTTCGTCTACACCGATTTGTGCCGCGGCGTTTTCAATGGCAACCGCAATTCTTCCAACGTCGTCAAAAGTGCTTCCGGCGTCGACCATGGTCTGCTTGTTATCGTTGAACTAGACAGCCTAGTTTAGCCAAAGTTATCTTTCTTCCAACCAAATCGAAACGAAGTCATACCATATCGTTGAAGCTAACCCACTGGCTGATATTTGGAAAATTGCCAAATGGGCCATTGAAAAACTGCGGGGCATCACTGCTAGTGCCAGGGCAAGACTCTGAACGAGATCTGAACAAGTTCCCAAGGTTGTAGGTGGGAGCCGCGAGAATCATGGGCAAGCTTGATGCCAAGAGGGAAGTAAGGAGGGATTTAATGGCCATTGTGATGGTATCTACCTTGATTGCCTTGAAACTGGTAACGTGAAATTTTTGAAAGAGTATTAGGATCTTGTCTTGAATAGTCAACTGTGTTTGACTTGTTGAACTAAGAGTCCTTGAGGGCACTGAACCCTTTTATACATAACTGGCTCTCGTAGACTCCTTCGTCCCGGCCTAATGCCACACTGATTTTCTTGAACGGCTATGAGAACGGCTATGAGACTTATCTGTCTCACCGCTTTACCATTTTGACCTTACCATTTCTAGTTGAGGCGTGAGGCTATTGATACTCTGTGGCAATTTTCCTAACGGATATGTAACCTCAGGCTTCGGACTTAATCCTGGGAGACCACTTCTCCGGGTGGTTCGTAGTCGATATACTCTGCCACAGCTCCGTCATGACGGGGGGGTTCCGCTCCGTGCATGGACATGAGAAGATTTGTGCATTGTTTTACCCTAAACCGTTCTCATTTCATTGATCATAATGATTGCATATCATCTTCACCTCAATAGCCTAATAGCACGCTTTCGGCGAGGTGTGGGTGGTCACGTACGTCGTTGGACTTTCTTACATGGAGTGTCAAGCATATTCCTTTTTAGAACCTGGTGTGTTACGCTCAATCAGTTTACTAACCATCTTGCAATGTCATCTCATTACTAGCCCAATAGCCTAAGATTTAAACTTGGGCGTGATGCGTGAGTCTCTCTACAACATTGTATTTTCTTGCCGTGCCGCATACTTGATCATTTTAAAGTCACTTTTGTTTTTGGTATTTTGACGGCTGCCCTATGACATTGCCTCGAAGGTCCTCACGTGGGTGAAAGACCTGTAGGGAAGACGGGATTATGCTTATAAGATAGGGTTACATAGCTTCCGCGTCAGAACTAAGGCAGAAAGGATGTTGTACAAAGGGCAACCAACGTAGTCTAGCCGTCTCCCCGAAACCAAAATACCAACTCAAGAACGGAAGTGTATTCTCGTGTCATAAAGTGATTACGGGAGAGGTTCTTGACCAAACAAAAATAATGCGCCGGGTGTATATCATTCTTGTCTGAGCGGGTTGACATCTTTGAAATACCGCGGTATACAAAGCTACTGTTAGCGATAGTGAGGAAATCTGCCCAGAAAGTTCCCTTTTTGAAGTCAGAAAATCCTCCAAAAACTCGATACAAAATGCACAAACATTGAAAGCCCAACTCATTCATTTACCCTGCTGTCCACCATAAAGACACACGATTGTCACCCGCGCAATGATTAGCAACATGTGATTAGCCTCTTGAAAAAGTTTCTGATAAGCGGCAATTGAAAAGTCTGCATTCGATAAAAGATTCGGCCATGCCCTATGCCACATAAGCAGGCACGACTCTGGTCGATCCTGAGTAAGCAGCATCATTTCTTTTCCTTTCGGGCTGGCTCTTGACCGCCAAACTACGCAGGGGTGAATGATTGTTATCCCTGGTAACGTTGCAGAGACAAGCTTCGGATCTGTGGGAAATGAAGTATTCAAGTAATCCTTGTGGTAAAGTATGGCAGAGTTGGAATCGAATCATAAATGGCTTGATCACGAGGTAAGAATGGAGGAATACCGTCAATACTTGGTACTTGTCGACGATAGCAGATGCGTGTTACAGAATGGGAGACGGAGGAAAGACGGATATCATTATATCTCAATTTTCAGGAGCCAAGCGGGAGCTATCTTGTAGCATTGAGCTACAAGTTTCATGAGAATGTATTGTCCTTGGGACTTCCACTATCATCTTATGACTAACGCTTCTTCATCTTATATCTAACGCTTCTGTTTCAATCTTTTAAGCGGCGGGCGCCGGTGGCATATCCGCACCAGCTCTTTTCGCTTGATCTGCTACCCAGGAGCTCATGGGTTGAAAATGAGGCACGGTAGTAGCAATCGATCCTCTCTCGGAAGGCCAGCGGCTGCTTATAGGACAAGAGAAGTATTGGTCATCCGATTCTTGGTTGCGGGGTGGGGTGTATATTGGGAAAGCCCCAGAGCTGGGAACATTACTTGGGGCCGATCGTCCGCGTAGCTTTTCTGACAATAAAGAACCACTCAGTGATTCTTGATATGGCTTGTAGAATTGCCCTGGCGGCATGGATGCTGGAACTTTAGAAGGCGGGAAGTTGGCTTCGGTCAAGGTCTGAATTTATGTTATCATTTGTTTTCGATATGTACAATCTAGGAAAGAATTCTTACCCCAACGGTAGTTGTACCTCCCCAAATCTTACTTTCACGTACTGGTCCTTGGCGAATATTTGGTGTGTTCTCAGTATTGTCGTCGGTAAGTTTTAGGGAGTTAGAGGGGCGACCTAGGTATCGTCTGAAAGCCCAAAATGCGAATCCAATTGCTGCTAGGAAACCTGACTTGCTAGTGAGCTCGTCTGTGCAAAGGATAATTTGCTCGAACAACTCACCTATGACTCCTAGAACTATCAAAGCGGTAGATGTACCAGACATCCCCGATGATTTTTGTGGGGCCACAACGGGAGTTGTGACTGCATTCAAACTTGAAGTTGATTGTGGGCCTGCTGTTGCCTGAGTTTTTGTAGTTTCTATTGACTCAGAAGTTGTCTAGAAATTGTCAGTGGTATCTCCTGAATTGAGATTTTGCCGAGCTTACTGTGGCTGATGATTGGGTTGACGTGGTGACTATCGTCGACTTCTGAACCCGTGGGATAGCAGACGCGGTAACAGAAGAGGGAGCAGCGGTTCTGGACAAAGAAGCCGGAGAGGTAGCCAAGATGCTAGACGCACGAATTGAAGAGGAAGTAGGGGTTATTAATGGGGTAGCTGAGGAAGAGGCATAAAAAATGGAGGTAGCTGAAGTAGAAGTAAGGGCGATTGAGGTAACAGAAAAAGGGGCGATAGTGGTTACAATACAGTAGCCTCCCTTCTGGACGAACATGCCCAGAAACAATTCCGCACTCATTCCGGAGCAGCTGCCATAGCCTCTGCTGTCTTAGTGGGATGGACGTTAGATACTGCCGAGCCCTGGCTACCCAAAATGATATCTTTCTCTCTATCCTCTTTTCTCTTTACCAGACCTTCGAGAAATCGTGTTGCTTCCTTGGCACTCTTATCTTTGAGGCCAGTCAGAACTTCGTCGCTCAGGTCATCGATCTGTGAAACCTGGCCATGGGCCAAAGATGCCAGAACTTGACTAAGCAGACGGGGGGTGCGTTCTTCGGGGAAGTGATCTGATTTGTGGACCTCGGGAAGTTTCCAGTCACTTTCGCAATGCTCATCGTGTACATGCTCAGGTTCACCCTCGAGTGTTTCTTTGCAATGCTCGAACCATCGGCGTCTCTCTTCATCGTTTCGTACCTCGCAAGCTGCCTGATAGGCATCGTACTCTTCGATTGTGAACACGGAGCCTTTATTCTCAAACCAGTCCTCTACGACTGTGGGAAACCTCTGATCCAGGACCCTAAAGCCCGGAATGCCAGCGTAGTTGACCAGCCCTGCCGTCGACATCCAACCTTGATCAAGACATTCTCGTAAGTCGAAAATAAGCTCGATACACGAGATGTGGTAGTATCGGTTCGGCTCTAAATCATATTAGACTTGAAATACATCAAAGAAGTCGGTTTGTACTTACGAGGATACCAGGCGTTGTCAGCTTTTCGTTGTCCAGTAGAATCCCTTAGATTGAAGCGATAATTGCACTCGATGTTTGGACGACGGCGTAGTAGCTCTGGGATGCAAAACTTGGCTCGGCAGTGGCTGTTCCGGTTGGATGTTCTCTCCAGGACCAAGACAGAAGCTCCGGATGTGAGTTGCTCTTTAATGTTCTCCCTGTCACGCTCTACCATGTCGCCCTCCAAATCTTCACTGCCTCCTTCTCCGGAATCAATCTCATGACTGTTCTCCTTTGCTTCACCCTCAACAGTTCCGACTTCGTCTCTTGGAGTTTCTCCGAAAACCACTTCTTGCTCGAAGTTGTTGGTAATGCTGGGTGAATCTGTGGTGACCGCAACTCCGGAATCTCTTCTCTGCTTCTTGTTTCCCGCTTGGCTGCCAGACCCCGAAGACATTGCCGGGTCATCTTCTCGAAGTCGCTTGGTGGCCACAAAAGCACCTGCTCTGGGCGTTTCCTCTGTCGATGCAGCGACGGCCTCTTTATCCTTGAGAGGCGTGTCCATGGCTCTTAAAGTTGGCTCAGGCCGTGAGGGATTGAGTGATTGAGTGATTGAAGTTGTTGGTTTGGGAACCAAAAAAAAAAATTGCTGTCGAGGGCCGGTGAGTTTTTGTACCTGAAATGGGTGGGCGGTACCTGCCTATAGACCGGAGGCGCAAAGGCAGACGCGGGGGGCAAGCGCGACCAGTTCGCGACATCACACGTCTGTCTCGCCACGCGACTAACCTCCTCAATCATTTGACCGTCTACCTAGATTAGTAGAGAGGTTCTAATGAGTTGCGAATATCTAAGAGCAGTAGGATAAAGATTAAGTAAGCTGAGTAGGGTATAATGCGCATTTGAAAAGTGTGTGCATGGTCACGTGCCAATCCCATACATTGACTTCCAAAATTCAAACACTCCCAGTAGACCAAGGGAAAGCTCGCGCGAAGTAGGTGAAATGGGCAGCAAGACCGCAAACCATCCGCACAGCTCAAGGCACATCAAATTCACCTACCGGCCGGGGTAGTTCGCGTCTTGCCACTTCCTGATTTTCGAGCTGGCATACTTGCTGTAAAGGACTTCATTGTTATCAACCCTCATTACTCCTTACCATTCATTTTGTCGGAAGCTCTGTGAAACCGGAAATAGAGGAGCTCGATAGGCAATATATCGAGGAACGGAATCGCCCTTTGAGCTCAGTCAGGACTGGATCAGCCATGTTTGTAAATGACGCCGTTTTACTCATCCCTAAAGAGCTTTTGGAACAGAGAAAAAGTAAATCCTATACCTTTCTTCGTCGAATCGTCGTTGTCCGATTGAGTTCGTTCCGAATGTGAAAGAGACTCGTACACCTGAAGCGTGGTAGCGGGAAGGGCGAAGTGGAGTCTGAGAATGTGGGGTATAAAATTCGCGGAGGAGTCTCAACAGGAGGGTCACCCATAAATGAAAGAGAAAGCTTTGTATCGCACGGTCGAGTCTGTTTCCTGATTCTTAATCTGAGGGTTATGAGCTGAGAAAGGCCTGGGAAGGGTTCATTCTTAGTGAAGGAATGATTTCCGTATGCTCTGAGGACTTGTTGTCAAGCCTCAGAACTGCATTCCTGTAAATGCCGGTTTACTATCAAAACCCACTTTTGTCAAAAGCAACAGTTGTTCAAATGAGGTAGAGTACACTAGAAGAACACACCAGAAAGGTTTAGTTCACAATATCCCACACGCTTGGAGGAGTGCGCGGCGTACCCATTCAACCCCTCATCTGTCCTGACCTGAATATTGGTCTTATAGGATTACATGCTTGAAATCGTGGAGATGTAAGTACTTTCAAACAAGGTAGAGGATTCTCACAAATTAGATCAACAGACAATATTCGAGTGTAATTTGGGGAGGGAAAAGTGAACTGATGGGAGGAGACCGGAATTATCTGGGGTAGAATGCGAAGGAAGAGATGTAAAATAAAAGCGGCAGGTGAAGTTTGAGGGCAACGCATTCTATGCTCTAGACCTTACCTCAATTCTTGGAGGAGGTTTGTGGTAACTCCTTGATTTATTTACGCTGGTCCTTGACTAGGCGGGGTGGATATTTTCGTGAAGGTTTTTCGAGCTCGTTTTTAACGTCAGCAGTAACAGTCTTCTGTTAACCCTGAAAATAGAAAGAAGTTGTCGAGTTTGGGACCAGCTGAAGACACGTTTACGCTGCACTACAGCTCCACCTGGGACTTTTCCTTCTGCTTTGCTCCTTTTTCTTAGCAGAAAGTATTTCCAGACGCATAATGCTTTTATATGCGGGGCTGTGTACCGCGCTTGGCCGCTGGGCACCTATTTCTTTTTCCGCAGCTCTTCCGCTGAGTGCTCCACCCAAATCCGATCAGCATGAACAGTCGTTCTAGACTCCCAGTTGATATGAAATACTTGTTTGCCCAGCAATAAATAACGCAAATGAAAAATTAGTAAGTAGCAAGTTGACAAAATGGATAACTTCGATGCAAATTCAAACTTCCCCTGAGGCGATGCACATGACATTACACGTGGTTTTCATCGCATGAATGCGCCTGCCACAGTTTCACGTCGAGACCAGACGGCAACCAGCCCATCAAACCCTGCCAAGTACTCGGGCCCGAGAGCGGCGGGTATTCAGATGCAAATTAAAAATAGACGGGCAAAGAAGAAAGGCATTCAACAAGGAAATAACCGCGATGTCTTCGCAGTTGATGAGAAACCATTCAAATTTGACCACGACATAAAAACTCGTATAGTTGGAGACATAACAACCTCAGCCTTGGCAATGAAAAGAGCCTTGCCCGAAATAAAGAAGTAAAGCGTTAGCTGTCCAAGGTTTCACCCGGTGTTTGGGGCGGGTTCTTCAGTGGAAGAAGGGTTCTTTTGATACGTGCCGATCCGCCTTCGAGGACGTGGACTGGGGCTGTGCTGGGCCACTTGATTTTACGTTGGCTTTGCCTTATATCAGGGTTTATATTGGCGAGAATACCGTATTTGCAGAGGAGAAGGTGAGTTTGACGTGATTTATGAAGATCGTAAGGTGCTTCAGCCCGGAAAAGCAGCTAGCGCCATGTATAATATGCTGCCCGTTGCCGTGTCCAGCCACTTCAGGGGTCTCCGCCGCGCGATCGACGCAGTCTGACAGCACCGGCCCAACCGCCAACTCGTCTTATTCACAGCCTGTATTTTTCATACAGTCGCTCCATTCATTTGTATTACTCACGGCTTGAATGACCAACACCGATTCCGTTGAATCTAGTATCACGAATAACGACGACGAAGCGCATTCCAAAGCATATCAGAATATTGAGACGAGGCGAGCGACCCTGAGACGGCAGCGTGCAGGACTGGGCAGTTACATCCTTGAACCGCGAAATTGAGAGCTGCACAACCATACGAAACTGCTCCACGGAGGACGACAGCACAGATCGAACATTCTACATACCACAAAGGCGCGCGCAAAAGATCTAGCTCTGCGAAGGAACAACTCGACCATTTGCGCTGGTTCTCCCTTGTACGCCCGCTCTGGATGAGCAACAACCGCGACGATGCTCACAATAAATGGAACATGCAATTCGACGCTGGACGACATGAGAAGTGCGGCTTCCCCTGAACTTGACGATGTAATGGAAACGCTGACTGGATATAGTCAACAGTTCTGAGGTTTTGATCGCGGGGCCTTTGACATTTCACAGCCTTGGCCTGATAATAGCAGCAGGAACCGCATTGATCGCTGTTCTGCTATCGTTCTATCTAATATGGATGCATGCGCTCCATTATACGAAGCCCTACGAACAAAGACAGTACGTTCTGTCCTCCGCATCGTGAGGCATCTGCTAACCTTGCGTAGCATTATACGGATCCTGTTCATGATACCCGTCTATGCGACAGCGTCTTTCCTCTCCTTTTGGTTCTACTGGCACGCGATATATTTCACCGTCATGTACGAATGTTACGAAGCCTTCGCGATCGCCTCTTTCTTCGCGCTGATGTGCCACTACCTTGCGCCGAATTTACACGATCAGAAGGAGTATTTCAGGGGCATCGAGCCGAAGCCATGGGTATGGCCGCTTTCATGGGCACAGAAATGCTGCGGGGGAGAGAAGGGATGCTGGAGGACACCAAGAAGTGGCTTGACGTGGTTCAATATCATCTGGACGGGCGTGTACCAATACTGCTTCATTCGGGTCACCATGACCATAACAGCGGTCATTACGCAGGTTTTTGGGAAATATTGCGAATCCTCCAACTCCCCCGTTTTTGCGCATATCTGGGTACGTTCTTTCATATCACTTTTCTCGCCGATTCGAACTAACCGTAAACTAGATCCTGGTCATTGAGGGTGTAGCAGTTACAATCGCAATGTTTTGCTTAATCCAATTCTACGTCCAGCTGCGGAAGGACATTGCCCAGCATAGCCCACTTTTGAAGATCTCGGCCATCAAGCTTGTTGTCTTCCTCTCGTTCTGGCAGTCATTTATGCTTAGTATCCTAACTTCCTCGACCGTAGGGTTGCTTCACCCAACAAGCTCAATCGCTTACCCGGATCTGATAGTTGGGATTCCTTCCCTTCTAATTTGCATTGAGATGGCCATATTTGCAGTCCTGCATCAATGGGCTTTTCCCTGGCAAGCATATGCGAGAAGTGCGACGACAACAAAATACCCCTCATCCAGTTCCGAACCTTTCGACGCTATTGGATCGAACCAAGGGGGATTTCTGGGCTGGAAAGCTATCAAGGATGCTATGAACCCATGGGACTTGATCAAGGGGTTTGCGCGTGGAATGAAGTGGCTATTCGTTGGAGTGAGAAAACGGGAGAATGATCCATCGTACAAGACCGCATCGTTCGACTTCAATAACCCGAACAACGAAAACGACATGGCTCTAGAAGCGGCAGGGAATGATGGCTACAAGGGAAAGGGAACAGAGCATCTCCCCATAGCGAATGAATTTAGGAGAAGTAAATTCGGAATGCCAGGCGCCACTCCGACCAAGCTACGGGCAGAGGAAGGAGCAGGGCTGATTGCACACGCGCAGCCACACCCCTTAAATCCAGGAGGCTACGTCCCAGCACGGCAACGCTACGATAACCAAGGCCAGGTTATGCATACCGACGGCCAATACACCGCCTACGCGGAAACCAGTCCCGACAGACTCACCGGCATCAACCCCTCGCCCGGGACGATGCGTAGGCAAGAGCAAGCAGATATCGGCATGGCCGTCGCAATGGAGCCGGAACCCTACCAAAGCCACGTCGCACAAAACCCATACCCACAATCCTCGCCCGCAGACGAATACCTAGAGCGGCTGCGCGCAGAACGGCGGCAGCAGCAGCACCAACAAAAACCCTCGGAGCAATGGGCGAACTCAAGTAGGCCCATGAGACCCGGGGATGAGACGCCGCCGGAAGTGCATAGCGCGCTCTGGGGCCAGAATTCGAATCGACACAACGACAACCAGTTCTGATTTTGAAGCGATGTATAGTATGAGATTACGAACGAACTGAGAGGCTGGCTGGACCCCTAATTGGTTGATTTGTTGCAAGCGTGCATGGCGTGGCGTTTTTTGGGTCGGGATTCGGTGCAAGCGTTGGGCTTGTGAATGGGAGATTCGATGCGTATGATACCTGGCGGCCGTGGCGGTTTGGGTCGGGATAATACCGTGGGGGGTTGTAGATAGTGGCTAAGGATCAATGGAAGATATATTATCTGAATGCTGAATGGCTTGGCTGTGCAGGTGCCTGTTGCGATTTGGTATGGCCACACAATTCAGGGGGTTAAATTTTTCTGCCGTCTGGTCTACTTGTTCATTGGTGTTCTGGTCATATCTTTTTCAAGCCCTCTCTTTTCCTTCTCGTCAATGATCCAAATCCCACGCTTCCCAAAAAGATCTGAGCGTCAGGACATGATTCTCAAGCCAAGGCGCTGGAACTCAACATCTAAGACCTTGAAACACCTATGCATCATTTGCAAAAATGAAACGAGCTCTCCTCTCTTTTTCTACGAAGACAACGAACACCGTTTGACTGGAATTGAGCATTCCCAGTTAAAAGGAGTTTCAAAGACTATTCTAATGATAGTAGCCAATATACTTGACTCGAATCGAGACTCTGAATCACGCACACTTGACTCGTTCATAAAGTGAGCTCGAGTGAGTACAACTACCACGTGAATACTCCTTCGCGGCTTCTACATATTACTGCGTAGGAAGACGAGTAGCACAAAATTTTCCAACAGTACTGCTGTTCGAAATCCAAAAGAATCTGAATATCAACAAGACAGAAGTAAAAGATGCACTTCTCACGCTCAACGCTGCTACTAGCAGCCCTGCCAACAGTCATTGGTAGTCACTCAACGTTAGAGCCAATACAGTCCTCACTCCTGAGTAAGATCCTTGCGGATGTCTCGTCGGTTATCAGCAGTGTAATAAAATTAATTTAATCAATTACAAAAATGGATAATCAAAATTAATCAAGGGTTTTTAACCCCAAATCATAATCATAATCAAAATTAGTTGATTATAATTAATTTTTAATTAATTTTGTAATCACGGGGGCGGAGCCGCCGGATTAGCTTAATCCGGTAAGACGAGGTCTGTTCCCGTGATATTATG